>KE371999.1:424661-461286 GCA_000418225.1 Zizania latifolia
CGGCCACGCCGGCCGCGGCCTCTCGCGCCCGCGCCCGCGCCTCCGCAGATCCGCGTTCGAGTCGTGCGTCTCGTCCTCCCATTCCTCGTCCTCGTTCGTGCTGTCCCTGCGACGCTGACGTGCTTTTTTTCCTTCTCTGACCCTGCTCGCGCGTGCAGAGGGCTGGAGATGCGCGGGGAGAAGAGGGAGCCGTGGACGGAGGTGCTGTCGTGGGAGCCCCGGGCGTTCTTGTACCACAACTTCCTCGTGAGCTTCGCCTTGTCTGGTCTTTGTTTGGAGAGCAAACGGCCGCATCGTTAGGTGATTTGTTGGTTGTAGGATGCTATTTCACTCCAATGCTTCGGGATATTTCCAGTATTCCTGTTTTTTCCACTCTCTAATTCGTATTGTTAACCGATTGGTGCAAAACTAGGAGCTTTAGGTGATTTTTTTGCTTAATGATCGATTTACGTCCGCGCTTTGGGAGATTCCATCCCCTGTTCCTTCTTTTGAGTCAGTAATGTACCTGGATGGGCTGCGTAAATTCCGAAGTTGCCCTGCTTTACATGCACGAATACCATGAGATTTAGTGATGATGTGAATCAGAGACTTGAAAAGTGATAGTTTAATGATTACGTTCCAGATCTGAGCAACTGCACCATTGGCATGTTACTCTACAGAGCTGTTGTACATGGGTGTGTTGTTTTAACTGAGTAGTACACTTTTCTCCATCGTTGATCCGAGCTGAATGAATTGTTTTTCTTTTCTTTGGGAGGTTGGACAGTATGCATGTAGGCATGTAACAATCCTCACACACATTCGTTCTTAGTTTGGAGCTTCTTTTTAGTTTCCAGCAATAAAAATGAAGTTCATGATGTAATTGATGATGGGCTTGCATGGAGTCCAACAATTAATATACTTGTCAGTCTGGTTTGCATAGTGATCAAGAAATGGCTAACTTTTTGTTTTTATCAGTCGAAGGAAGAATGCGAGTATTTGATTTCATTAGCAAAGCCTCGCATGAAGAAGTCAACAGTTGTTGATACATCAACTGGAGGGAGTAAAGATAGCAGGTTTGGGCGTCACGGATTATTCTCTTTAGAATATGTTACATCAACTACAACTCATTTATACCCACATATTCAGGGTACGAACAAGTTCAGGAATGCTTCTTTGAAGAGGGCAAGACAAAATTATCCGTACAATTGAGAAAAGGATATCTGACTACACCTTTGTACCTGTAGGTATGGCGCATATTTACCATGGATGGTTGAGACTTGAAGGTTGAAGTGTTTTCCTAATTTTCTTACATTTGGGTAGCGTGCTCTGCAAAATTTGTTTACCATTCAATTTAAGGTTGAACTGCGCCTTTTAACACAGCTAAGTAGCTAACTTGTTGACAATTTCTGTGCTTTAGTTCAACCAAAATGCCAACCTCCAGAAAAATCAAATTAATAGTGCTGTTTTTTTTTTTTGCTAAAATGTAGAACTTTACCTGTTGTCAGATCATAGCTTTAAACTTTGTCGCTTGGCCCTAATAACACAGATAGCTGTATATACCATAAAATAACTCAAGGTTTTGAATCTTTCTTTATCATGCTGTCATAGGTAGTGGGTTAGGGCTGCTAGGCCCAGCTCACGTGAACAGTACCACGTGAGTACTGTAGCGTAAATAGTACCTGCAGGTACTGTATTAATAATTAGGGATTTTGTATTTTAAAAGATAAGATTAGATGGAGTCCTTGAAAGGTAAGATTAAATAGAAAGATATTAGTTTTAGTTAGGAATTAGATATAGAGATTAGATTTGTTTTTATAATAGGGATTATTTTCTTAGATGTCATGTTGGTTCTCCCTATATAAAAGGATCTCTTGTATTCAATTGAGAAGCAATGAAGAATTAGTCTAATCTCTTGTCCTAATGTTTTTCTCTTCAACCTAAGTCTACCTTTCATCCTTAGCAGCCGACGCTGCCCAGTTATCCTCCGGTGGTGTTTATCCCGTCATGGGTTCGACCCATGACGTATGCAGTACATGTATCACTGAAACCAAACTTCATTGCTTGTGACATATTTGAAGTTGAACACTCCACTTAGATGTGGAGCAAAATATGAAAAATTAGTGCCTTTACAGAGTACAATTGTACTGCTTTTGCTCTTTCTTTTTGATCTGGTGTTAACAGAGCAACTTCCATAGAGGATTGTTAAGGCAAAATCCAGGTCATTTTGCAGTAAAGTTTCACCTTCTACTAGCTTACAGCTTATATGCTGGGCCTACTGGCTCTATGTTCAAAGTTTACATTGTCTCACACTCTCACCTCGACACCAGGTGTTACATCCGATATTCCAAGACCTTTATTGTATTTAATTGTCTATCATTCTGGTATACTGACAGTCACAAATAGTTAAACCTTGTTGCTTTTGAGCTATATATTGACAGTGTAAGATTATGAATTATAGTTGGGTATAGATGTTGCTGGTGCTAACTATATGCTCTTAACTATATCAGAGCTAGAAAATTTCTGTAACCAGATTTGTTTCTTATCTCTGTTTCCCTTGTCTCATGCCTCAAATTTTGTTCGGCAGCTGACTTTATTCTGTTAAGCAGCTGACTTTTGTGGCCTTTGTAGGCACCCAAAAATTGGACATGGCATACTGTACAAACAATGATTGACAAAATTAACAGATGTACTAAGATTATCACCTATTAGATTTAAAACACCTTGAATTTATTTCTTTTCACAATTTTTCGAGCAGTATGCCATGTACAGTTTAGTAAAAAATGGCTGGTTTTGCATGCAACAGTGCATGATGAGCACATTGTAGTTCATGTAAAAGCGAAACTTCTCATATTAACTATAAAGGCCATGGCATACCTGAACCAAAAATCAGAAAGATCTAGACACTAATCTCTGTGATGCACTATATTTATTACATCCTCAAATTGCTTTAGGTTTTTCAAACATTACATATATCTTTTGGCTTTGTGTTAAACGCGAATGGTTTGACATTCAGTGCACTTCAATAAATAGTCAGTGAGGTACATAACCAACAAGATACAATGTACACGAGAGGTGTCAATTCCATTTTCTGCAAACAGGAAAAATAATAATGTACAACAAATCTGATGGCTAGTCCTAAATACATTAAGCTATTATCAAGCACAAGGAATTTTTATGACAGATGCTAAATTATTTTCTATTGCAATTTTGCTGCATATGTCGTTGCTATTTCTTTTTGTTCATATCTCATAATTTTGCAGAGAATGGAGAGGGCCTTCAGGTTCTCCACTACGAAGTTGGACAGAAATATGAACCTCACTTTGATTACTTCCACGACGAATTCAACACCAAAAATGGGGGGCAGCGTATAGCAACTCTTCTTATGTATCTGTATGTATTCTAATATTGGAAATTTATATAATGCAATGCTGCTGATTCAATTGACTTTCTTTTTTTTTGTCACATTTCATATCTATTAGCTCGGATGTTGAAGAGGGTGGAGAGACTGTTTTCCCTACTGCTAACAGTAACAGCAGTTCATCACCATTTTATAATGAGCTGTCTGAATGTGCAAAGAAGGGTCTGTCTGTCAAACCGAAGAAGGGAGATGCGCTGCTTTTCTGGAGCATGAGGCCTGATGGGACCTTGGATCGCTCGAGCCTCCATGGTGAGATTCCAATACTCTGATGCAATATCAAATTGTTTTGTATTAAATGGTCATGCCACAACATGCTGACACTTTTCTATTTTACCTGTAATTTCTTCCAGGTGGATGTCCTGTGATAAAAGGTAACAAATGGTCATCTACAAAGTGGATGCGTGTTCATGAGTACAAAATGTAGACATCGGAAACTAGAGATCAGATGTACGAGCCAACTTCTAACTTCTCTTACAAATCGGTATGTTTTAAATCTGTCAGCCATATAAGTAGTGCTCAACCTCCACCTTGCACTATCTGTTCATTCCCTTTCCTTTTTCATATAATTCAATATCTAAGGTCAACTCTGATGATTCATTCCAAATTGACCGGAGATTGATTTTGAACTCTTTGCAGGTTACGCCGATTCAAATTTGCGCACATTCCGAGGATTTCAATTTTCCACAGAGAAGCATCACAATTTTTTTAGCTGTAATCACAATGTTGTACATTAACTTGTTAACCTTATGAACAACCATTTTAAAGAGAATGCGTCCACTGTATAAAAATAATTGCCCTCCCAAGTCTTAATTCAAATCATGATAGAATGCCTGACAGACTGATTGATAGAAATAATACATGTTATTTGTGCTTTGAGCACCATCTGATCATTCAGATCTTATTTGTTTAGTACTTTAGTGACATTGAAATGTGATATTTCTGGACGAACAGAGCATGGTCATTGACCTGACGAACTCTGATTTTTAAAAATGTTTAGCTATAGCTAACCAAACAGTAGTCATTGAGACGAGCAGCAGGTAAACCAATCCAACAGCGGTAATTGGATCGTTATCGCTAAACTGAATTGATAGTGCTGAACTGAAATTATAACAGTTTGGAAACAGTTGGTTGTTTGTTAGTCTGAAAATCGCTAAACTGTCGGTTGTTGGTTAGCCCGAAAACAGAAAACAGTTAATAGTTCGATTATCATTAACCGTGGGCACCGACAACCACAATCGGTCGTCGGTTAGCCAGCCAAACTGTTAATTATAAACCAAAATACAGTTTGGTTACTGTTTGTTAGGAACAGAAATCTCGAAGATTACGGTAAGTGAATATCTGGTGTGTTGGACATGTCTATCTCTTAGGGTTTTTTGTCTATAAATAGAGGGGTCATCTCTTCATTTGTATGTTGTTGAATATGAGTAATAAAGAAGTTTGATTTTTCTCCTATATACTGGACTACACATGGTAGCAGAGTTCCTTAACAAGTTATTAGCACGAAGCTCTACTGTGGGGGATTCGATCTACAGCAGTGATTTACCGACATCGCAAGTACGTATGCAATTGAATTTATTTATGAATATATCAGTTTTATATATTAGATCTAATCTACTGCAAGAGTGAGACACGACAACACGCTGTCCAACATGGTCTTGCCAGACTGGCCACCTTGAACGGCGTTGTGACAGTAGTCGGCCATGCCACTATGCCACTGCGGGAAGCACCACAGCATCACCGGCTGCGCCCCGCACGGCATACCGGATCGCCGCTCGTATGCAGCCACTCGCTAACTCTCAGCGTCTCCTGCACACGGCGCGTCGCCACTGCTCATTGCTCCATCCCGTAGTAAGCAACCGTGTCACTATGCCACTAGCAACACAAGCTGGCAGCCAGCCACTGCTAACTCACCGTGTGGCCTGACCTGACCGCCGAAGAGACCGTCGCCTGCACGCACCACCGTCAGCGCTGGATGCGCCACAGCACCCTCCTGCATAAGGCGCGCTGCCCGCCATAACCATCGCCAGTAGCCACGCACTCGCGCATGTAGCCGCGCCATCATGTCCGATACCGTGCCCCGTGCTCGCAATGCACCCGGCGTCCGTACTCGTTGGGCGGCGCCATCGCCGCCAGTACCCACACGCCCCGCCCGACGCGTCGCCGTCGCCGCCGACAGTTGGCCCAAATCGCCGCAGCCGCTTTCAAAAAGAAGAAAAGAAAAAGAAAAAGAAAGATACTTTTGCATTTTAGTCCTTAGTTTTATGAAAAATCCCACAGAAATACGAATTTTGCGTAGAGGCCCCTGGATTTCTAAAAAATCCCATAGAAATATGAATTTTGCGCAGAGGTCCCTGGATTTCTGAAAAATCCCACAGAAAATATGAATTTTGCGTAGAGACCTCTGGATTTCTAAAAAATCATGCAGAAAATATGAATTTTGCATAGAGGCCACAAGATTTCTGAAAATCACACAGAAAATTTGAAATTTGCGCAGAGGCCCTCGGATTCGCTGAAAATTCTGGAAAAACCATTTTCTTGCATAAAAGGATCTCCAGAATCCGAATTTCGCGTATGTTTTTTATTTTCAGTAATATTTTCTATGCTTATTTGCTGTTATACTATTTTAGTGTCTTTAATTGCCCGTATGTATTTAATTATCAATACTTTTTATGAGTAAATATAGAATTGCATAGAAAAATACTAGAAAATTACAGTAAATTTATTAATGTCTCTATTTAGCAATATGATGCAACTTTACTAGAAGTAATATGCACATCATAGATGACTTGCATCATGACCAAGCAGTTCGCTGAGCAAAGTGTAGATGGCCGCAACCATCTCACTTAAGCATCGGATGCCTGGATCATACTTTGAGCCAAGAAGCTTCACAATACTGTAGACCATGAACAATAATGAATTTGTCCCATGTCAGATGAAAATGATCTAGTAATTCATCTTCTCCGACATATCTTTCTCCACTTTAAATGATGAGTATATGGCCACGACAAATGAGAGAGTGCTACGAGACGTCCTGAAGGAGTGTTTCGAGTGCCTCAAGTACACCATCAAGCCCCTAGTAGAGCAAGAATAGATTCGACTCCGACTCTTTGTAAGTATGTATGAGAGTTTAACTCCACCTTGCACTAAATTTGTATGTTTTCGAATCTCCGCTAGAAAAAGATTTTAGATTAAGGAGAAATTGAAAAGACTCAATCCATTTTCCGCCCAAACACGGCAGAATCTGTACACAACCATTATCAATCAAAATACATGAAGTATTCTGAATCAATTGATATGTTGTAGCTTGATGATGTTCAGGATGAACTCTTAAAGAAGAATATGTTTCGTAGCCACAATAAAAGAGCAATAGCCTTGAAGCTAATGCCACTTCATCAAAGTTGCGCAAAACTCATCATTAGAAGCAGTGAAGAGAAGAAAGAAAATTGGTGGCATACGAAGTGAAGCCTAGTAATGAGAATGGCAAGACAACCAAGAAGAATATCAAGCCATATGATTCTAGAATTTATAAGGCACCAAAACACATCATGAAGAAATATTAGAAGTAACAACTTGAGATACATCTCACCATCGTAGTAAGTAAGAACACTCTCATGGTTAAGACTACACATCTCCCATGATAGGTGACAGTGTGTTGACACCGAAAATTAGACCAATGTGCTATCGGGATGGTAGACCAAGTGGCTGGGCCGATGGGCTGCCGATAGGAATTTAATGGACAAAGACGGGCTGCGCGTGACGTGGGCTGATGCTTCGTGATGTTTATCTTTTAGTTAGCGAATAATTAGAGTTCTGTGTCAAGCACAAATTATGTGCTTTCTCAGCTATAAATAGCTAGACATGGGGCTATTGTAAATAGTTCACACAACCAATCAATCAACCCTTTGGCGTATCGCTAACTCTAGGTATGTATCATTAGGGTGATTCCCCGCCGGGATCAGGCTGCATCGGTTGGGTCTGATCTCTGATCAAGATAGGGATAGCCTCTTCGGTAAACTGATTGATCTGTTCATGGCTTTCTCAGTTGAGTCCGATACTGTGATTAGATTGAGTAGGTTTGCTAGTTATCGGTTTAGTGCATTGGTTCGCTTTCTTACATTATGCTTTATTGCTCGAGTCTATGCGTTTGCCAATCACGTCGATCCAATAGCTTATCTCAGATTAGATCACATACCAATCGTCAACATTGTGCTGTCTCGGTTAGGTCTGATCCATGGTGTTAACGAGGACATATGCGAGTTAGTTTGATCTAACCTATTGGTCCGACGTTCATCGGAGTTTTAGCCCGTGGATTGCTTGTTGCCTTATCGATCGGTTCAATCCTATTCACAGTAGTCTTGACACGATATCTTTACACTACATTGGTTTGATTTGAACTATAGAGATTGATGTATTAGAATGTTAGTATGACAGCCGATTGGTAGGATCTATAGTATCTCACTTGCTTTTCAAGATGCATCGTAGTCTTCATACGTGCTATCAGAGTCGATGCCGATGGGCCATCGCCGATAGCGTTAGGATATCTCACGTTTGCTTTCTTGTCAATTGCAGGATCAAATTGACTAGCACGCTCTATACACCTCCCAATTATTTAGGACCTACACTAGAGCTAAGCAGACTCTTCCAGACCTTCAAGTGTGAAGGTGTAAGAATCCCTGTGCGATTTTTGCATCAACACAGTGTCAATGAAAAATCTCGGTTGACTTTCTCATGATATCAATAGAAACCTATCAATGCTATCACAAGTAAAAAGCCGCTACCAAAGAAGAAGTAGCTGGTCTTCTTGCATACTCTATTCAGAATTAGAGTTCTTATGTCATCTGAATGTAGCTAAATATTAGAGGATTGAATAATTCTAAACTCTAGAAGAGTGAATTGAGTAAAAGATTAAAAGTTCTTGAAGAGCAAATATCGTTCACTACAATGAAGAATTATTTCCAGTATGTAACAACATGTTTAGGGTATTTATTATTCTGTTGCTCTTTCCTCACATATAAATAAATTGTCTTTGACTAGAATCTTCAGTACTATCCAAATAAAAAGGAATAAAACAATTATGGCTTACAGATCCACAAATACAACTTTTAAAAAGAATTATTTCTAGATGAAAGAGAACTAAAAATGTTATAACCGTTACTAGAAGCAACAAATGCAGTTTGTAGGCCTTAGAAGAGCCATGGTCATACTATGTATGGAACAACTTTGCATAGTAATCAAGCATTGTTATATTTGAACTCACTTAAATTTTCTTAAGATTTACAGAAATTGAAGAAATTATACTAGAAGTATACATTCTTTGATATTTGGGCTATACTATAAATACACTTGAAATGTGTGCTCCTTTAGGACTTTATTTCTCCCGTTTAGAATTATGCATTATGTCAATTTTGTTTTTTGAATTATAAGAAAAATAAAATAGCAACTCATATGGTTATAGCTTAAAAGTGAAATATTTTTCTAAATCATAAAGATTAGCATGCCCGTATGCACTGCTAGAAAATTAATCACTAGACCAATGTGAAATTATTCCTAGACTGCATTTTGAGAATGTTTTTGTCTTATTAAACCCCTATATGGGCTATTATGATACTGCTTAAAGTTCATAAACCTTTATAATAGACACATGCAAGTCTATTATTTGTTTGACCCTTATGTCTTAATCATCATAAACAGTCCATCTAAAAGGACAACGCTAAAGAATAGCGTTTGATGATTATTGTATTGACATGAGTGGCAAAGTAGGATACTAAGTATCATTTGTCGACCTAAAGGGACTAAGTATAAGAAATGGAGAATTTCTATACCATCATTACAGAGTTATAATTTATCCATTATGAATAAGACATACAGTTCTAAATGCAGCGGATTTCAAACATAATTCAAATCATTGGCATACAACATCTAATCAACAGTGCAACTAGTATTGATTTTTCCACCTGAAGTATGTGCATATCCCACTACATAGTAAATTGAAAAGGCTCTCTCCAAAAAGTTCACAAACTTTTGAACAGAGATATGTATGTAGCCTTCTACTTCTATAATTTTCTATCATTTAGGGGGAGGAAATAAACCCTTGCATGAAAAATATCAGAAAATTATGGTAAAAATAGAAGGGATTGTGCACATTACCTCACACTAGTGAATGTAGTGTAAGAAGTACTAAAAGTATAGAAGTACGTGAAGTGCTCAATAACTAGAAGTTATGCTGCCTAATTATTTTTGTAATTTGAAAAACATGACTAAGTTGCATTACCTAAATGTAATGCACCAGAGAGGGTGAAATACTGAAAAAAGAAAAGGTATCCCTCATCTCGTCCAGAGGCCTCGAACAAAAATAATAGGATGAGAACTCCGGTTCTTCATGCCCCTAAGTGATCGGAGACGTCTAGTAAAAATAGGGCAAGAGAGCTTATCATACTTAATCATGAAATCTGTCCCACAGAAAGAAGGGGAGCCAGTTGAGACCTAGCAATGGTATGAAACCTCAGAAATAGGTATACCAATATGAATCTTTCCATGAAGAAAGAAACGACGATAAGGTGCACACCAAAATAGCTACTAGTACACTAAAGGACCTTACTCCCGTGATGGAAAATAATGGTGCACAAGATGATGAAGCATCAGAATATGCAACCCATGATGAAATAACTAGAAGTTAGAGAAGTTCGTGTGAATCCCGTGATATAGCAACTGCCAAATATCTGTACTTACTCTTTATTGTTGACACAATCATAAATCTTAACCTTGAGCCTGTATCGCTCATTGAATATATGAAGATGTTAGATTGAGAAGATTATAAGAAGGTAATGATAACTGAATTGTCTAAACAAACTGAGGTATTTTGCACATGAATAACATGTACCACCCCATGTCCACTCTGAAGGATATATATGTGTATTAGTTTGAAGAAAGAAAAATAGTAAGAGATAAAGCATGGCTTGTTGTATAAATTTTAAACTCAACTGCCAGGAGTTTATTATGAAATCTATTTCCCGATCATGGACTGAATTACCTTTAGAAATATAATCTCAATAGCAGTCAGCAATTGAAATCGAAGTCAACCAAGAGTTGAATGAATCAACATGAAGTTAAAAATTGACTTGAAGTCATGTTGTGTTGAGTAATGAATTAATTGATGTTGTTATTTGCATGGGAGCTTGGATCAGATGTTTGTATGAAGGTACATAAAGTACCATGTCTTGAACCATGATAGAATAAAAATAGTTTAGTAGTATATAGTATATTTCTCTAAAAGAAATGCTGCATAAATAATGAAGATCACTGAATGGATTATGAATATGGTCTGAATACCATGTGAAATTGAGGAAGCAAACTCGTTCTTTGAATTTGAGTTTGAAATAAAACACTTGGATAAAACCAAGTTTGCTTAGGCTTGCAGGTGGAGCATGTGACTGATGAATTCTAGTACATCAGTCCACTTATACTCAGAAAGTATTAGAGAGATTTGGCTTTGAAAAATCATTTCCATCCAAAACCCCCATGGACATAAGGTTATTGTAAGCAGACCATAAATCTATATAGATCTAGAGAAGAGGGGGAGAAATATTGAAACAAGAATTCTCATACTTGAGTGCTGTAGGTACGCTAATATACCTGGCCTACTGTACTAGGCCAGACATTACGTTTGCTATAAACCTACTCGCACGATCTGACTATATTTTTCTATGTGGTGGAACTACAATATCCTATAAATCGTCAAAACAAAGTCCTGCATCGACCTCGCCGAACCACTCAGAAATAATAGTTTTTGTATGAAGCCTCACTAGAATATGTATGGTTTAGAAGAATGGTTCATCATATCTAGAAGTTATGAGAATTGAATCATGTTAATATCCCCACTATTATCCATAAAGATAATGTAACTTGAGTTGCACAAGTACAGTCAGGACATGTGAAAAGCAATTTAATGAAGCTCATAAAACCTAAGTTCTTCTATACATATGAATTGCATAAGACGAATGAAATAAAAATGATGCACATAAGTTATGTGAAAATCTCATAGATTATTTACTAAGTCCTTCCAACATCTAATTTTGAAAGATGTGTCTATGGAAATGGAATGGCTAGATTTAAAGACTTGTGCATTTAAGGAGGAGAAATTTCACATAACACCAACAAGAAGAATTGAATCATAGTCAATCGGACTAAGTACCTGAATTGATCTTGAAGATCATATGGAATATTTGGGTGAATTGGACTCTTTTTTCCTTGAATGAGTTTTCCTGAAGTTTCTCATATTAAGATTTTTAATGAGACAATTCATGCAACCAAGACGCGTATTATGTACTCTTTCTCTCAATTTTTTCCACTGGGTTATTGTGAGTTTTAATGAGGCATATGCATATCATGAGTACCAAGGGGAGTGTTAGGAAACCAAAATCCCGAAGATTATGGTAACCAAATATCAGGTTTGTTGGGCACGTCTATCTCTTAGGGTTTTTTATTATAAATAGAGGGGTCCTCTTCTCATTTGTATGCTGTTGAATCTGAACAATAAAAAAGTTTAGCTTTTTTCCTACATACTGTGTCAATTATTTGTCTCAAAGCTTTGGACTACACATGATAGCAGAGTTTCTCAACACTGTTAATACCATCTATTAGTTAGCTGATAATCAAACCAAGAACCATAATAGATCATTGGTTACCCCTAAAACCAAACATATAAGATTTAAAAGTGGTTCGTCGGTAGGTTAGCTATCCCGAAAACGATAACAGCAGTGACTGTGGTTAACCGAAAACCGTGGTTACTCGATGAGGAAGAGAGCAACCGTAATCTCCACGTGTCGCTCGGAGCTCTTGACACATAGACGTGCCATGGTGCCATGTGTCTATGGCGACCATGGGAAACAGTGGTGGGAAGGAGAAGGGAAGGGTGGCCGCTGGTCGAGAGCACCTGCACGGCGAGTTACCATCGTCATCGACAACACCGTCCTCGCGTGCCACTAAGCGTCAGTGGGCGGCCTACATGGGGGGCTGCTACTTCCCCAACGACCTCCCCGACTTCGTCGCCGAGGCTCCTGACGACGGTGAGGAGAGCGCACTAGCTGGCATCCGCGGCCTTCTATCGTTCCCTTACCACAGGCTCTCCGACAGGCGACAGGCTCCTCCGCGCCTCGCTTCGGCTCAAGGACAAGGCACGCGAACATGAACACGCATGCCTCGATTTTAGGTGGCGCACGCTAGGTGCTCGGCTGATTTCCCTGTCGTTCCCAGCTGTAGGTTGTGGAGAGACGTGGAGCAGGGCGCGTTGCCAGGTGATGGACTACACACTGTACACAGGCACGCTCGGGACGGCGATCCTGCTGTTCAAGTCCTTCTAGGTCAATGGCAATCGTGGCGATCTCACCCTGGCCGGGGACATCATGCAAGCATGCGACACCATGTCACATGGTCTTCCGTAAGACAATAACCCTTTTAGTTCTGTGCTTCCCTAAGAGATTTGATATCACTACCAAAAAGTTGCTTCGATTTTCCTACATATTATGTATCATGACAACATAATTAAAATGTTTATTTATCTTGAGAATGATAAATTATCAAATTTTTTCGTGAAACTTTTGTTAAATAAAATCTTGTATAGTTGATACACATCGGTGTCTTGGCATCGTTGATACAAGACGCAGGTCCTTGACATTTATCTGTCGGAGGGCCATGGTCTGCGCTCTGGGCGCGGTGATCGCGAAGCATTGCAATAACCAGCTGCTAGTCACCCGCTACCTGAGTTCGTTTGATGAGGTATAAATGTGTTCGCATGCCTGTCCTACCGTGCTCCATTGCTATAGAACAGCAGATGGTATTTCTAACATTGTAGACTGAGTCACTGAGCTGTCTTGGTTTGAACTTCTGTAGATAATAGTCAGCGAGAAAGTTCCAAATGAGTTATTGTATGGAAGAGCTGGGTATTTGTGGGCTTGCTTGTTCTTAAATACGCATCTCAGCGAGAAGACGATTCCTCTTGAACACATTGTATGTTCGCACTGTAATTCTTTTCTTATCTTTAATATTGTCAATTCTTACTGTGCTATACAAAGCAGCTTACCTAATTTTATGATACTATTGTAACTGTGCAGAGTTCGATAGCTAAGAGAAAATAAAGATATTAAATAAGTGAAGCTGTCCTAACTATGAATGGCATAAAAAAGTACGGAAAAAATAGGGTGCCGTCGGGGACGTCACTACTATAGCCCGACTATATATTAACGACGCGTGGAAAAAAAAAAGAAAATCAGACGACCGCGCTTCCGCACGACTCAGCGCCCGCGTCAGATCTGCTCCTCCGCTCCACAGCAGGCGCTTGGCTTTGGCTCGTTGCAGCTCATGACGGCAGCGGCCGGCGGCAAGGCGGCGGATTGCGGAGCGACTCGCCGACTCGGCCGCAGCTCGGCAACAGCCCTCCTCCCCTTACACACGCCCCGCTTCATTCCATCCCTTCCTCTCTTTGATTCTCTCTTTCTGCATTAGCATCTTAAGAACTGTTATCTTCAGGAATCCTGCCAGATTGAAGTGTCCCTGTCTCTGCAATTTGAGCATGACCACCATTTGAAGTACTTACATTCTCAACTTCTAGTTCAAAACTTCAAATTCATCTTCATCAATGGGTTCATGTAAGGATTCTTTTTCCCCATTGGACTCCTTCAATGGTGTTTGCTCAACTGGTTCCTTCATTTTGTCATCAGGTTCCATCTTTTTATTCTACACCGGAGTAAGTTCTTCAGCATCTTTTCCATGGCATCCATTCCATACACTTCAAGCATACTGAGTGTGCAGTTGAACTCAGATCCATAATAGCTGAGCAAGTTAAGCTTCAAATATCTAGCCTACTTTGGCTCGGGAAAAGTAAATTTCTGAATTTTGAATTCTGAGCAATTGTTCGAGTCTTGAATTCATCAAAACCGGGAGGGACGACTCGTGATAATCTTGCTGGTCTCGGAACATCTTCGCCCTCCACCTTTCCCCTGGATGAACTACAGAATTATCATTTGTCCGCGGAAGACCCTGACCCTGATCATCATGACTATCCTTGGTCAGAGCATTCAATCCATCAATCTATGACTCATTGCTGGAGCACGTCTGGTCTTTCTGCAGCAGTGCCTCTTCTGAAAGCACATCATTTTCCTTAAGTTTAGCACAGCTATCACCTGACACAGCCTAGTTCACCTCAAGTTCTCGCTGCACACCTGAATTAATAGAGCCTTCACTCAAGGTAGGCTCAATAGTACCAAAAAGAGAGAGCAGAACTCCCCGCATCGGCAGAAATCAGACAACACGAAAATAAGAAATGGCGTAGTAAACGCACATACAGATCTAAGTTCTAACCAGGTAATATTGCGATTCGCACTGGGCTGACTCAGCGAACAACCACGGCCCTAGGCATCAACCAACGACCGCACCCACGACGCAACCACCCACCCGCGAGGTGGGGGCGCTGGCCACGCCAGGCCGCCATGGCATGGTGGCGCCGGCCGTCTGCTGCTGAGCCGCCGCCGCAGATCGGGGCGTCATCGCTGCCGAGCTACCGCGGTAGAGTGCTGCGCAGTCCGCCGCCTTGCTGCTGGCCGCTGCCGTCGTGAGATGAAAGGAGTCAAAGCCGAGCGCCTGGTGCGGAGCGGAGGAGCCGAGCTGACGCGGGCGCTGGGTCGTGCGGAGGCGCGATCGTCCGATTTTCTTTGTTGCCACGCGTCTTTAATATATCTACAGTCGGCTGCAGGGGTGGTGTTCTGTAGCCGACTGCACCGTATTTTTTCTAAAGTATTGGGGTGCAGCCTATGGCTTGCTGGGATCATGCATGTCTTCATGCACACCGAACTGAAACCAGATGAGATGGATGGTGTAAAGAACACACTGCGATACATGATCAGGAATTGGTATCGCTGTGGCAACTATCCATCAAGTGAAGACAGTGACTGTGACCGCTTGGTGCATTGGTGCCATGGTGCCCCTGATGTTGCTCTTGCACTTGCTATATCATATGAGGTGAGTGCTACATCTATTCACAATGCCTACATTCCATCATCTAAGTGTGTAATCGTGTATCTGAAGTGTATATGTGCACCCATCTGATTGAATTTTGTTTTCCTCTTCGCATCAACAAAAACATGGCCGCAATCAAACATCTTTGAAAATCCTTTTAATACAATTAAAGTTGAAGAATAGAACCCACGGAAATTTGTCTCAGTGTATGAGATCCAACAAAAGGTATTAGGTTGGGAAATTGTGGCTCCCGCACTTAGTAACCTGCATTTCTGCTTCAGGTCTTCCATGATGAACATTTCAAGCAGTAAGCCGCAGAGGCTGCTGAAGTTGTCTGGAATAGAGGACTGCTCAAGAGAGTTGGAATATGCCATGGTGTAAGTGGGAATGCCTACGTATTTCTCTCACTCTATATGCTAAATTGCAATGTTGAGTAACTCCACCGGGCTAAGGCTTTTGCTTACTTTCTGCTTGAGAAAGTTGATCAGTTGATTGCTGACGGGGCCGTGCATGGTGGAGATCTTCCATTTTCGTTGTTTGAGGGGAGGGCTAGGATCACTACTAGAGAAGTGGGCCTTTCATCCATCCTTTTAGTACCTATTTCAATTTGAGTCGGTACTGAAAGTCGTCTGCAACGGTCAGAAAAGAAATATAATGTCGTGGGTAGCTGTAACCGGGTACTAATAAAGAGTTTTAGTACCGGATCAGGAGACCGCCTGGTACTAAACTTATCAGTACCAATTGAGGTACCGAACCGGTACTAAAAGCTTACACATTAGTACTGGGTGGACATGACCAACCGGTGCTAATAAGTATAGCGTCAGATGGTATTCTGAACCGATACTAAACCTTTCTCTTAATGTATCTAATTTTCCCAAAAAATCTCATGTTCCTCATTTCTACCTCTATTCTTTAGTTCTTCTTCTGTCCGTGTGACCAGTTCATTCGCCCAGCCAATCGCTCATCATCGATTCAAATTAGGCTACGACATGGTAAGCCTCCCAAGTGATCAACAGGGCAATACCGCTGACATCGTGCTTCCAGCAATAGATCTGCTGCCCCCATGGTATATCGTTTTCCTCATTTTTTAGCTATTTTAGGGTTGATCAAACACTGCATTATCAGATGTTATTTTTTGGCTGATTTGTACTGCAAATGCTACGTGTAGATGTAGTAATCCATGTCAACAATATTAGTACTGCAATACAAATGTGATTTCTATTTTTGCGTCGATTAACTAGTGCCACACTCATGCAAATATGGAATGCAAATGCTCTAGTATAGTACCGGTTATGCAATGTAGCTTAGTTTAATTTATAAATGCAAGTGACATAATGTAAATAAATATGCAATGCAGATTAGTTTGTCAACTTTTATATAATCTAAAGTGAAATTGGTTTTACAATTACCTATTTTAGGTACCGGCGTATCATCCGAAGTGTTGCCAACTTAAAATTGGTCATTTAGTGAGGTATCACATGGTACATACATTGCATATTCTATTTATGTGGTAACAAAATTATAACAAGCTGATGCGATGTTATCTTATTATTCTAGCTTCTACAAAAAAACTTTGTCAATACCCATAACATTTGTGATTGTGACAATTTTGAGATATCAACAAGAGATAGCTACACTAATATTATTGATATTGAAAACTCTGAAGGTAGGTTATGCCTGGGAAAAGGGTGGTCTGCATTTGCTGACCGCATAGCCCTAGTAGAAGGAGACTTCATGATGCTAACAATGGGAGCCCAATTATCTATCATGTCTACCATTTTTAACAATTATGATGAAGAGAAAACATCACAAGCCATAAAAATAGATATAAGTGATAGCGGTATCTATAACAAACTCACATTACTTATTATACAAACACGCATATTTTGTCAATATACTTATCTACTTTTTTATAATGACAGGTGAGGCTATTGGCTCCGTACTAGCTCCTAAGAATGTTGAGAAGAAGGGAAAATAGAAATTCAGAGAAGGCGACACCGACTAATTGAAGACCATCTGTTTTTTGGCAATTCTACATATCTAACGGTAGAAAAAAAGCTCTTCTGTAAGATATCTCGGTAGATCTATCCTTTGATACTCAATTATATATCCACACAATCAATCCTTCAATCATCAAGAAAAATAGGATGATAAGCACTTTACACATGTCATAATTGCAAACATCTATATATATAAGCACTTGCCTTAGCTAACTACCTACCAGCACAATTTATTGTAACAATACTTTTTAAGACAGTATTGTTAGAAGTATATCACACCTCACCTACACCAATAGACCATAGAGATCTAAGTGATAGCAGCATGAAGCACACTAGTCTCAATTATAGTGCACAAATTAACAGATGAACGCTGTTACTTAACAGCTGGTTTTGGCTATTTTCTGCAAGCCAACGAGATAGTTGTCAGCACAATATGTGTTTTTTATTTCCACATCAGCAACAGTGCACTGGAGGCAACTATGTATGTACTTTAGCTACCTAGCTTAGAACATTTGTTATGTGGTGTAAATTATTGGTTTATGATCGACCTACTGTGATTGGCTGATCAGTCTCTAGGACAGTCACATTATGATCGAAGTAATGAAATCATCTTGTGTCGCTCTTCTGTAGACATGTCAAGATCTGGATCAGAAAGGAAAGCGAGGACTAGTTTGACAATTTCAAGTAAAATGAAATTCATATTATTATGACAATCTATTTTGAAATGAAATCCAAAATAGTTTGACAATTTCAAGTGAAATGAAATTCAAATAAATTATGAAAATTTTCAAGTAAAATAAAATACAAATTAGTTGTCAAAAATTTCAAGTGAAATGAGATACAAACTAATTTGACAAATTTCAAGTGAAATAAAATCCAAATTAGTTTGACAATCTCAAGTGAAATAAATTATAAATTAGTTATGAAAAATTTCAAGTGAAATAAGATCCAAATTATTGTGACAAATGTGAAGTGAAATAAAATACAAACTAGTTTGATAATTTCGAGTGAAATGAAATTCAAATTGTTGTGATAATCTCAGTTGAAATGAAATCCAAACTAGTTTGACAATTTCAAGTGAAATGAAATACAAGTTAGTTATGAAAAATTTCAAGTGAAATGAGATACAAACTAGTTTGATAAATTTCAAGTGAAATGAGATACAAACTAGTTTGAAAATTTCAAGGAATGAAATATTAACTAATTTAACAATCTCAAGTGAAATGAAATCTAAATTAGTTTGACAATCTCAAGTGAAATGGCATATAAATTAGTTTGATAATTTCAACAAAAATGAAATCCAAATTAGTTTTTGTGAAAAATTTCAAGTGAAATGAGATACAAACTAGTTTGATAAATTTCAAGTGAAATGAAATCCAAATTAGTTTGACAATCTCAAGTGAAATGAAATACAAATTAATTTGACAATCTCAAGTGAAATGAAATATAAATTAGTTTGACAATTTCAAGTGAAATGGAGTCCAAATTAGGTTGACAATCTCAATTGAAATGAAATATAAATTAGTTGTAAATTTTTTTAAGTGAAATCAGATACAAACTAGTATTGACTTAAGCAAATCTGTGGTTGTTATTTTAGAATCATATATTTTTAGTACCGGTTTTATTTATAGCCAAGTACTAAAGGTATCTTTAGTACCGAGTTTTAAATAAAACTAGTACTAAAAAATCATTTCTTCACTGATACACGCAAACGCGCTGATGGTTTGAACTGCTTCATCTAGTCCTGAGGCGACAGTTCATTTCCCATGACAATTGCTTCATTTCCCCCACGTCGCTCATACGGTAATCGCTATGTTAAAATCTCTGGCCGCACCCCAATCCTTTCGTATTCGTATTGCTAAACCTGACGGAGATCGACGTGGTGACCATGGCGGTGAGTGGGTGGAACATGCTCCCAGAGGAGATGGCCGTGGAGATCGCTGGGCAAATCATGAAGACCTTGGAAGCACTACTGACTGACCTCCAGAGAATGCGCCAGGTGTGCTAGAACATGTGCCAGGCATGCTGCGCCCGCGCTATCAGGATGAGGGTGGCCCTAGAGCATGAGGGCACCTTGATGGCTTGGTGTGAGCCTGATCGGTACCGACGTGTGCTGTGCAATTTGGCCAACGCGAGAAACCTAGAGGCTTGCTTCCTTGGTGGCATGAAGCTAGCCTTCTATGAAGGGCCATCATCACATGGTGCCCAACTGCGTATGTCCACTGAGGCGGAACACAAGGTGGCCACCTACTTGCTCGCCATCGTTGAGTACAACCACGAGGACATTGCAACTGAGCTCGCATTGCGGCTCATAAGGCTGGTGGAAGGCGAGGCGATGGATAAGGCAGCTTCCATCGATGGCGTGCGCTAGAGGATCACCAATGAGGAATGTGGGCATATCCATGAACACACGGTGCAATCGGTCCATAGGGTAGTGCTAGGGGATTGGGATCCAGAACTCCCAACAGCACTGATGCCACTGTTGTGCATGACCGCTAGCTGCAGTGAGTGTGAAGACAGGTGGCTGCCGAGGTTGCTCCTCTTCTATAGTGATGAATACATAATCAAGCATGAGTGCCATCTGTTCTTCTCGCGATTGCCAACACTGCCCTATTAAGGTTTAACTTTTGTAATTAGCTATTATAGTTTGAACTTTTGTAATAGCCACAATTTAAATAAAGTCGAGCAGGATTAACTTAATGAAGTCCTAATGTGGTTGATTCTGTGAAATGCGATGTGATGATCACAAGTGAAATTTAAGTTTATTTTACAAATTTAAGTTAAAAAAGAAAATCTAAGTTTGTTTTATGAATTCAAGTTGAAAAAGGAAATATAAGTTTGTATTCTACCAAAAATCAAAAACTAATAATATTGGGCAGAAGTGTCGCTATAGTCGCTCGTGTTTGTAATGAAAGTTTCACGCGTGTCTCCTCAGAACCAGTGCCCGTCGAAATTTAGTACCAGTTCTAGTTTTAAGATGGTACTAATATTGGAGAAGTTGGCCAAATTATGGTTGTGTCACCTCGTTATCTATGCCCATCCAAATTTAGTACCGGTTTATCAATTCAACCAGTACTAAAAGACAAAAGTTTCACGCGTGCGCGTCTCTTCGGGACCTATGCCCGTCGCACTTTGGTATCAGTTTGTAATCGCAACTGATACTAAAGGCATGACTATTTAAGGAGGGGCCATGTACACTGTTGTTTTTTGTCCTACGCACTTTTACTTTCTTTCCTTCTTCTTTGCCAACTGTTATTCTTTTGCTTTGGTAAGTTCTCTTATATCGTCTTGTTCATGTTGTTCGCCTTTAGCAGTACGTACTTACATTTTGTTTCATTGTTCTATGCAGTGTTCAGTCATGTCATCGGTCTCCGAATTGTCTTCGTGGTCGTGGACATTTGATGAGTACTTCTTGTTGACCTCCAATGACTCGTACATTACACGGGTCATCTAGGCCTAGCAAGATTTGGGTCTCTTTCAACCCTAATCCTCACCAAGCACATACCTTCGTAAGTCTTGGTTTTTACTCAGTTACCTCTTTAAAGCCGAGGTGAAGCTTGTACAAACATATCCGGTCAGCCACATGCTTTGGGTGCTCGCGGATCGATGCCTAGCCATCTAGGAGACCTCAATCTCCAAGAGTAATAGACTTGTTGACGTGATCCGACGCCGTGTGCTCAAGAACTAGCAAGGAACAACAAGCACACACCCACACAACTCTCAAGAGAATAATCACACAAGAACCCGTAGAGACTGTGTGGAGAGACCACTTTTCTTCTCTCAAGATCCAAAAGCAAGAATCAAAGCACAAGGAAGAAGATATGAAAAATGGTAGGGCGTCTTGGTTTGCAAAATCACCTGCCCTTATTATGGAGGGGATGTTTATTTATACCTCAGCACCAAATATATCCATTAGGGTAAAAATCACGCACTGTTCATCTAGATAGTCCGGGCTTAACCAGATGATCCGGACCAAATAAGATCAAAACAGAACGAGTGTTTCGGACAGTCCGGTCAGAATCCGAATATTCCAGGCCAAAATAAGTCCCAACAGAAGAGAGTTCTTGGATAGTCCGACCAAAGTCTGGACAGTCTAGGCCACGGAATAAAAATTAAACAGAGAGCAATTTTTGGATTGTCCGGCCAAAAATCTGGACATTCTGGCTTTAAATTTCAACAGAAACTTGTTTTTGGATAGTTCGATCAGAGTCCGGACAATCCAACTTGAAAAATAAATCGAACAGAACCATGTTTTTAGATTGTCTGGCTAGGATTCGGACAATACGACATGTAAATAAAATCAAACAGAAGCCTGTTTTTGGATTGTCCGGTTTAAACCCGGATAGTCCGTGGTACAAATTAAATCCAACAGAAAACAGATCTTGGATAGACCGGCTAAACTCGGACAATTTGGCTTTTCTGGAAGCCAAAAAGTAACTTAGAAAATTCCAAAACTGTCAACGAAAGATATTGATTTGAGCACTTAGCTTTGGAACAATGATCAACTTATCCCTCTTGATAGTACGGCATACTTAGACTTAAGAAAATTTAAAACATATGCAATAAGCACTACTTGAACCTAAGTTGAACGAATAATTCGATTTCTTCAAGGTCGAAAGAGTTGCAATGCTAATTTTAACTCTTAATTCCTGCATTCATATTAGCAACCATATCAGTAGCATTTGATCACTATTATTATTAAAACACCAAAATAAATTAGGGGCCTAGATGCATTAAGATGCACTTTCAGAGAGTTAGGAGATGCAAACCTAGAACGAGTGACACGCTCATATAGATTACCAATTATTTATTCAGGAGGGTGTTGATGTTGAATGTGCAAAGGAGCATAAACATATTGAGAAGTGTCTTGTACAATATCTTTGAGGGATGAAGTGATCTCTTGAGAAACATTCAAAGTTACCGAGACTTCATCTCCTTGTGGTCATTATTGCTCCTCGACTATCTCTAAGTGCTGGTCGGACCTGACCCAAACGTTGGTCTGACCATCAGCCAAATCATCACCTTCATTATCACTTTCTTCGACAAAGATGCTTTCATCCTGCCCCTAAACATGTGCACCTATACCCTTAATGTCGGGTCTAGTACCAGGACTAGCCTCATCAAAAGTGACTTTACAAGTCTCCACAATCTTGTTAGTTTCTAGCATAAGTACACGGTAGCCATGAGTATAAGCAAGATAACCAAGAAAAATACCATCTTGAGATCTTGCTTCAAATTTATCTAAATTTCTAGATTTTAACGTAAAACATTAGCACCCAAAAACTCTCAAGTGAGAAACACTAGGTCTATGTCCAAAACGAAGCTCATAAGAAGTTTTGCGCAGCTTTGATCACAAAAAACTCTTTTTGCAATATAGCAAGCTACCGAAATTGCTTCAGTCCAAAACTTCCTAGGAGTCTGATGTTCATCAAGCATAGTTCTAGCCATCTCAACCAAAGTTCTATTCTTTCTTTCAACAACACCATTCTGTTGCTGATCTCTAGGTGAGGAAAACTGATGTTCAATGCCTTTTTCACTATTCTATTCTAATTGCTCTAAGTGCTCCCAAGAGTTTAACAGAAAGTCTAAGAACCAAGTTTCGAAAAAGATCAAAAACTTCATCCTTAGATGTCATAAAGAAAACCCAAGAGTATCTAGAGAAATCACCAACAATGACAAGAACATACCATTTCCCCCTAATATATTAAACTCTAATAGGTCCAATCGTATCCATATGTAAAAGTTGAACATGTATAGTTATCATAACCAAGGTAATAAAAGTATGTAAGCTAGAAACTATTTTAGCATGATGACAAGAAGAGCAAACCAAATCACCAACACCTTTAAGTTTTGGCAAGTCACGAATAAGATCCAAACCACTAACACGAGTGAGATGATCAAAACCAACTTGGCCAAGTCTACGATACTAGAAGAACAAATCTTTAGAATCATTGGCAACTAGACATTTAATCTTAGAAGATTAAGGTAAATTAAAATCAGCTTTAAAAACTCTTCCAAAACATAAAATCTCAAACACAAGATCACCTGAGGCATTAAGAACTTTACAACCAGATTTTTTAAAGCACACCTCAAGATCCTCATCAATCATTTATGATACAAAAAGCAAGTTGTATTTCAGATTGTCAACAAGATCTACATCTTTGAACATAAAATTGTCACTTACCTTAACTGTAACTTTAGCAATGACGGCGCTAGTAGAATCATCCCTAAAAGTCACTAATTTAGACTGGGATGCACGTGTGAGGGAGGAGCATCAATTTTTGTCATCGGACATATGGCATGAACATCCGGAGTATAGTAGCTATATGTTCTCCTTCCTCGCTCTCGAGGCCTACACAAGAGAAGTTGTCGAGGTCTCAGTACTAGGGTCCGACCAGAGTGAATTTCTTGAGGACTCAAGAAATTTTTCGAGAAATTCTTGAATTTTCCGAGGGCTTTCTCGAGGACTCAGCAAATTTCCTGAGAGCTTCCCGAGAGCTGAAAACAACCTGACCAAGGAATGGTAAAACGAGGATACCTTTAAAACCATAACTCGGGTTGATCTAAAATTTTAATACAATAAACTAGACTTCAATATGAAACTTTCTCAGGTGATTTCACTCAAATATGAGTTTCCAATCAAAAGTTATGATTCTTGAGAGTTGCTATATCGTAAAAACAGAACATATTCAATCTTAAAATTAAAACCTTAGTTACTCATAAAATACGAGGAATTAACCAATTAAACTGTTCAGATCTCTTTCTTAATATCCTAGCAAGGTTTTGGATGGATCAATTCGAATTAAATAGCAAGTAAAATGGAAATCATAGAATAAACTAAAATGATGCAAACCGATGAACATTAAGAAGAAAGAACGTGATACCACACTCCTTGATGCTTGAAGATAAATCTTTATTGCATAAGAGTGTTTACAAGGTGCAATCCAAAGCATCCCTCATCAATTCACGTACAAAGCCCTATATAGAGAGCAATAGGCTAAACCCTAATTTTTCTCTCTTCTTCGATACACCGTTTCTGCTCTCCCCTCTAGTCTATTTATAATCCCTCATGGCTGCCACCATGAGCCATGAAATTAACAACTTTTGGAATCCTAGTCTAACTAGGAATCTATATCTCTTACGAATCCTTAAATCCTAACTCCTATATTTTCCTCTCTTTCCATATCTACATACATCCCACGTATGTCATATGGAAACCTCGCATTATTTCCATATTCGCACGCATCCCACGTATGCCATATGGAAACCTCATCTTCATCTGCCGCATCCTCTAGCCCGAGCGTCCCACATGACATCCTCGATCGTTCTAAGCCTCAACTCCTCCCCAAGCCTATCTCTGATCTCGTCATTGACCACGACTCGTCCTCAAGCAATGCGTGTAAATGAACAAATCAAGAAACCATTTTCCCGAGCACAAGTTCTTTCCAACTTGACTCAATCAGTCCAATCAATTCTTTCCAACTTAACTCAAACATTCCAATCAACCATAAACCTGATTTATTTTTTGAATAAACAAATTAAGCATATGATCTAACTTGAACATAAAAAATCCGAGTGATCCAAAATCCTAAGGTTGATATTCTCTTGGATGCTGAAAACTCTCGAGAGCTAAATTTTCTCGAGGGCTGAATTTCTCGAGTGCTAAGTGCTGAGTGCTCGACACCTCGACCAAAGTGCTCGACCACTCAAACCAATCAAAACCAATTTATGCATCACATATCAAGATCAAACCAATTTATTCATCACTTATCAATGACCATACATATGATCTCATAATCTCCCCCTTGATGAACACATTGGCAACACCATTGAAAAACACGAAGAGATTTTTGATTTTTGAAAGCAAGCATAAGTTTTTCACCCACAAAGATTTTTCAAAGAATGAAGAATGATAAATAAAACTCCCTCAAAAAATTGATTGCAAAGCAAAATGATTTCATCAAATACCAATTTCTGATTTCATCATAAACCAATTTCTTCCCCTTTGACAATGATTTCATCAAGTGAAGCAAAAGAGAGAAATTATCATGAGAACACAATTTTTTTAATTTCTTGATTTGAGAGCTTTGAAGAGTACCAAAAGCAATCCAAGCAGCTAGCTGCAGGCCCTATATACACTGTTACAACATATCAAGGTTATCATAAATGGTTATACATTCTATACAGTTGATCAAGATAGCACAAACCAGAATAGTGGTGTTCGTATAGATGCCTACGACAACAACAATGTAAAGAGCACATATTATGGTCAGATAGAGGAGATTTAGGAACTTGACGACCTAGGGTTCAAGGTACCTCTGTTTTGATGCCGCTGGGTCAATGAAACAAAAGGTATTATGGTCGACAAGTACAGATTCACCAGTGTCAATCTAACTCAGGTCGGCTATAAAAAAGAACCTTTCGTGCTCACTAAACAAGTTGCTCAAGTATTTTATGTCCTGAGACGATAAATAAGAAACTGTATATTGTCCTAGCTGGAAAAAGATGAATTGTGGGTGTTAAAAATGTTATTGATGAGGACGAGTATAATCAGTTTGAAGAGATACCTATTTTTGCCACCTCAATTATGCCACAGGTTAAACTAGACGAGAAGACTACGTACCTATGCTCTGACCATTATGAAGGATTGTACGTTAAGAAAGTAAGAAAACAGAAGGTGTAAAGGTTAAATTGTATATATACAAGTGTTGTGTTGCGATGATCACTATTTATTGTAATTTTGTACACATTTGTCTTTTAAGTGTAAGATGTACTTATACTGAGTTATGTAATATATGTGGAATGAAAGTTGAAATACTGAGATATGGGTGATTTGTACAAGTCATACTGATTTGGGTATGTAATATATGTGCAATTGAATTTTGTGGCAAGTCATATCTATGACAATAAGTTGAAATCTGAATAAGTGTTTTGCCAAATTATTAGTGACGAGCGGCACGCAATGTCCATCACTATTGCTAGTCATTAGTGACGGGCAGCAAGTACAACCCGTCACTACTGGTCATTAGTGACGGGTGGTACTGATTGCCCGTCACTAATGGCTTAGCAATAGTGACGGGCATTGCATACCGCCCATCACTAACAGTTTGGCAAAACTCATTACTATAGGCAGTTAATGGAGATAAGTAGATGGCAGCTTAATTGCCATTAGTGCAACCATTTAAATACCCTGGCTTCCTGCATTTGGACTTCATAACACCAAATATTTTCTCCTACTTCTCTTCTTTCTTGGCCTTGGAGGCTTGTGGTGCATGTTGCCTGGCTCGACGCATCCATCGGCATGTGGAAGCATCGGACAAGGCTTCATTCCATACAAACTGATCCATGGCATCGTTAAACAATCGGCACAATACTTGTGCGGTCACTTTTATAGGTGACCGCACAAGTGTTATGTCGATTGTAACATTATCATCAGTGACGGGTGGTAACTACTGCCCATCACTGATGATGATGGGTGGTAACTACCACACATTACAGATGACTCCCGCATGTAAATAGGCGGGCCCCGAAGTGAATCGACATGTTTTTATTTCGTGCACAACCCTAACCCTAGCCTCTCACCACCGTTGCCTTCGTCGTGCTCCTCGCCTGCCCCACCGTGCTCCGTTCTATCCTGGCCGTCCATTTCATCCCACGAGGCCTCCGTTCCACCGTCTATTCTGTCACGCGTGGCCTCCGTTCTGCTGTCCATTCCATCGCTCGTGGCCTCCGTTCCGCCATCCATTCCGTCACACGTGGCCGACCCTACTCGCCGCAGCCTCGGGTTGCATCCTCCTCCTCCTACATGGCTAGGGTTTGTGAGTTTGTGAATATGTGGATGATTTGTGAATTTGTGAATATGTGGATAATTTGTGAAGATATTGCTTTGTGGATAATTTGTGAATATTTGCTCAGTGAAGATGAGGCTATTAGTATGAGGATGTGTGTGACAATTAGGTTTATTTTTTTATTTTCACAAGTTTGTTCATGCAATGATCTCTTATTATGTGCTAATATTATTGTTCCTATATTTTGTTCATGCAATGTTTTTTCGTTATGTGCCTTTTATTACGTACTTACTATTATTGCTTAGTACTATTGCTTAATAAATTAGTAGTCACACACACATGTGAATTAAATTGTAGTCTAGTGGAGAGGAGGCTATTAAGTTGGCAGCCCGACATATGAGAGTAATAATGTTCAACGTACAGTAGGTTATGTCTATGTTATCATAAAGAAATTGTTTCAGTTTATAAAATCATGTTCAATGTTACATTCCTATGGTTATTAAATTTCATGTTGTGTGTACCTCCGTTATAACATTATACTCATTACATTCTTTTTATTTCACTTTTTAAATTAATATTCTATGTTACATTCATATTTCTTTGTATTCAGAGTATTCATATTATTTCATTTGTTTTTTTTCAAGAGTCTCTTGTTTCTTACCTCATTCTAAACAAATTTTGAAAAACGAGTTAGAGTCGCGCAACCGATTATGTCGTCTCCCGTTCGAGAGTGTTGGATTATAAATATGACCAGGCAACTGGTCATATTTATAGGAAGATGTTCCCGAATTGTCCATGCACTTTGGACAGTCCGAGATGTGTGGCCCATGTAACTAGACTACATGGTCCCATAAGGTTCTAGAGAGAGTTTCGGTGGTGTCTCCCTATTGTTCTCCAGATGCACAACTCTCACAACCCCAAGTTGAGACGTGTATGTGGAGAACATCAGGAAGATGCTACCGAAATTCTCTCTAAAACCGTACGGGACCATGGGTTCTAGCTACGCAGGCCGCTCATCCTCGGATAGGATTTAGGACCTATCCTTGCCTATTAGTGCCCAAAGTCTAGCGTCATATGATCGCACATTTTTTGTAATAAAACATTAATGTCTCCCTTCTCTTAATGTTTAGATGACTACCCATTCCTCTGCTCGGTCTTCTAGCTCCACCGACGACATCGAGCTAGCAATCAAGAAGCCAAGGACGCAAGCAAAGTAACTGATGGACAAGCTAACCATCAAGGTGGTCGAAAGTGATGACCTGCCAATAGATAAAGCGGCCTTCCAACGGCTGAGGAAGCTTGCAGGACTTATTGCACAGGAGAGGGTCCTATTGACCCTAAGGAAGTTCGATGATCTCAGTCGAGAGCAGAAGACTGCATTCTTCAATGATGGAATCAATAATTTCCTTGAGTTTCCCGAGAATACAAAGGCGACAGCTTTAAGGACTACGATAACGATGATATCCAAGCTATGGAGGTCTCATAAAAGCAACCTTGTCTCAAACTTTGTTGCCAAAGACCTCGAGCCCTTCAAAAAGTACCCATACCTAAAAAAGGAGGACTGGGACCAATTTGTCAACATGAAGAGCTTTGCTGAGTTCAAGGCAGAAAGCTCTGCAAAGAAAGAGCTCCGGACTAGGAATAAGCTACCCCATAACCTTGGCAGAACTGGTTATGTGGGGAAGAAAGATAAGTGGTTGGCCGAAGATGCTAAGATGGCCAGTGAGGGCAAAGAAAATCCGTGGCAACAATTTCTCGGCAGAGCGCAATCATTTCTAAGGGCCCGGGGGAGACCGACAGAGAGCGGTGAAGTCACGTGGACCTCAAACGAAGCGACGTTAGTGGCTCAGAAGGTCAGAGATTTAGCTGTGCAGGCGTCAGAAGGATCCGTCACTGCCGTGTGGGAGCAGGATGAGCTAACAAGTGCTCTCGGCAACCCAGAGCACCCTGGTCACATGCGGGACGTATCTAGCTCATAAGGCTGGAAGCATGGTTTTCCGGATAATGTTGACATGTACAAGAAGCGAAGAAGGTCCAAGGAAATCAATGTGGAAGCGCTCTCGTAGAAAATCAAGAAGGATCTATATGTAGATATCATGAGAAGATTAGCTCTACAAGGTATCATCCTTATAAATCAAGTTACATTGGATAGCCCTGCTTGTGTCAGAAAGTGCAGCTGTGCATCAAGAGAAGTCGAGTAGCAACGACTAGAAGTGACTCCACAATATTGCAGCGGTTTGGAAGACACAATTGACCGGCTAACTGAACCAACCCCGTGCAAGCTTATCTTAAACCCTAGAGGGTATCATATTGAGGTGGCAATGGGTGTGGTCTACCCATATCAGCATAAGCTACACAACATGCCAATAAGAGAGGGATGTACAGTGGTGTCTATCAATTTTGTGCACCCCAACATGGAAGACATTGCACTACCTATTCTTTCGAATGACGAAATCATCAATCTACGTGATGCAATACTATCAAGGGTATAATGGAACTGGCTAGATATTTTCATTGATGCTGAGACTTCTGCAAGCGTGGCTCGTGCTCAACCTCCTGCTTCTCAAACTCCTGCTGCTCAACCTCCTACTGCTCAACCTCTAGCTACACCTGCTGCTCAACATCCTACACCTGTCGAGCAAGGTAAAAGTGCAACCGCTGTACCACCGCCCAAGAAGCCAACGGTCACAAAGACCAAAACAAATAAGACCACCAATAGAAAGTTCAAAAATATTGTGAAGCCTAATGTGGTGTCAACCTAGACTCAGGCAAACCCTAAGTACCAAGCTAGCAAGGCTCTGCTCCCTCAAGATCAGCTAAGGAAGGCTGGGCAAGCCGTAATGAACCTCCATCCATTCTACCTGAATGGCTGCAATAACAATAAATTTTTAGTTACTATAGTATACAAGCAACAGAATTTTTGGACCACTGATAACTATTTTTTGCTTTGCTTCGAGGATCTATATGATCTTTTCAATATGGATGCTCTCAACATCTGCTTGTTGTGGTGCTGAACATTGTAAGTCACTTAACCTAGTCTTTTAATTAAAGTCGACACATAATTACGTGGTATTAATTACTCTTTTATATCTGCAGGCTAATATAGCAAGAATGCAAGAAGTGACTATTCAAATTTCTTGACCCATAACTGTTAGCAATGGCAACCATCGAGAATGATAGAGAGTCATGCGTCGACTACGTATGTAAGGTACTCTCCAGTTGCACCACAAGAGAATAATTTTTAATGGGCATACACCACTTGAATGGACATTATATCCTACTACTCTTTGCCCCCAAGTGGAACATTGTATGTTACATTGACTCGATAAGACTGTTGGGACCGAATAGCGACTGCACCGGGAGGGACTACTCGGTAATCAGAAGTATAATCAACGAGTAAGGTTTTCTTCACTTATTACTACAAGTTCAACATTTAACCTGTTCTCGCTTAAGTCAATTTTGTTGTACCTCGTTACAGAGCTTTTGGTGTTGGTCTCAAGACATCAAACACAATGGAACGCCGACAGTTGGTGCATAAAACCGCAGTGCCGGTAAGTCTCTAAATGTTTGCCTTTTCAAAATTAAATGTGGCGTCCAAACTAATCGTGTATTTCCATAACAGTGCTACACTCAACCTCCTGAAAACCAATGCGGGTTTTATGTCACACACCATATTATGTTAGTCTTAAAGATAGCGGATCTTTAATCACCCGACGTAAGATATTATCATGTAGTTTGTTTTTGTGTTGAATTTATGTTTCACTTATGTGGACATCGACTAACGTAAAAAACTCAATTTGCAGGAATTCTATATACCTAAAGGTAATCTTAGCGAGACTGACTTGTAGGCCATCCGTTCATGGCTAGCGTCATTCCTTGTGGATAATGTCTTCAAACCAGGAGGCGCTTTCTATTATAAAGGCTCGCATTAATGTTTGTTAGTTGTGAACTTGTGATGTAATATGACTTGTAATATTTGGTGAAATCTGTGATGTTTATAATACAATTTGTGATGTATGCTTTGATTCTGGAATACAATTTGTGTTGATGGCATTCTGTGATGAATTCTGTGTTGTTTGCAATATACAATATTGGCTGCCAAATCCTGGTTTTGATTCAGAATGCAGCCTAAAAAATTATCTTTTACAATATGACCATAACATTAGTAACGGGTCTAAATAAATACCCGTCACTAAATGTTTCCTATAGTGATGGGTGTCAGTTACTCCCCATCACCAAAGGGTCCCTCCAGGTCCACGTCGCATCCGGCATGATCCTATTTAGTGACAGGTAGCCATTGAGACCCATCACTAAAGGTCAACTATAATGATGGGTGGAAAGTGTCGACCGTCACTATAGTTTGACCTTTAGTGATGGGTCAGAATGTTTACCCATCACTAAAAGGGGTCATACTGGACGCGACGTGGACTTGGAGGGACCCTTTAGTGACAGGTGTTTAACCGTCACTAATGATAGGGCTTTACTGACGCGATAAGAGTGACAGGGGACATGCCCATTACTAATGTACGTTATTACCCATCACTAAAGTGCTTTTCTATGGTAGTGTTTGGAACCTATTAAGGTGGAAGAAGCTCTTGAAGATGCAGATTGGGTGATGGCCATGCAAGAAGAGATCAACAACTTCAAAAGAAATGAAGTATGGACATTGATGGAAAGACCAAAGCAAAATGTGATCGGCACTAAATGAGTCTTCCGCAACAAGCAAGATGAGCACGGTGTGGTCGTAAGGAATAAAGCAAGATTGGTGGCTCAAGGCTTCACACAAATCAAAGGCTTGGATTTTGGTGAGACTTATGCATCAGTTGCTAGGCTAGAATCAAGTCAAATATTATTGGCCTTTGCTACTCACCATGATTTCTAGCTTCATCAAATGGACGTGAAAAGTACCTTTCTAAATGGACCAATCACTGAATTGGTGTATATGGAGCAACCGCCAGGCTTTGAAGACCTCAAGTATCCAAATCATTTGTTCAAACTCTAAAAGGTGCTCTATGGGCTTAAGCAAGCACCTAGAGTATGGTATGAATGCCCTAGGGATTTTCTACTTAAAAAGGGCTTTGAAATAGGTAAAGCCGATCCTACTCTCTTTACTAAGCGTTTGAATAATGATTTATTTGTTTGCCAAATATATGTCGATGACATTATATTTAGTTCTACTAATAATGATTTTTGTGAGGAGTTTAGTAGGATAATGACAAAAAGATTTGAAATGTCAATGATGGGGGAGTTGAAGTTCTTTCTAGGATTTCAAATCAAGCAACTCAAATAAGACACCTTCATCAGTCAAACAAAGTACATTAAAGATATGCTCAAGAAGTTTGACATGAAGAATGCTAAACCCATTAAGACCCCCTTCAAACCAACGGGCATCTTGATTTAAATCAACAAGGAACCGACATCGATCAAAAGGTATATCGTTCCATGATTGGTTCCTTATTATATTTATGTGCATCTAGACCCGATATAATGCTTAGCGTTTGCATGTGCACAAGATTTCAAGCTGCACCAAAAGAATGTCATTTGGTTGCTGTTAAAAGAATCTTGAGATATTTGGTTCATACTTTAAACCTAGGGCTTTGGTACCCGAAAGGCTCAACCTTTGATCTTATCGGTTATTCGGACTTCAATTATGCCGGTTGCAAAGTGGGTAGAAAAAGCACCTCCAGAACCTGCCAATTCCTTGGAAGATCACTTGTTTCATGGTCTTCTAAGAAATAAAATTCTGTAGCTTTATCCACAGCTGAAGCCAAATATCTAGCAGCCAGTAGTTGTTGTGCTCAACTCCTTTGGATGAAACAAACCTTGAAAGACTTTGGGCACAATGTCACCAAAATCTCTTTGTTGTGTGATAACGAGAGCGCCATCAAAATAGCCAATAACTTAGTTCAACACTCAAGAACCAAATACATTGACATTCGCTATCATTTTCATCAAACCCTTAGATGAGCATCGGTTTTGTGAGTTAAGAAATGAACTGAATATACTTGATTCTCGTAACATAGCTTGATACACTTGCATATAAATTGCTCATGTTGGAAATAAGAATGTAAATTAATTGCCTTCTTCATATGAAATGGGCTCATCTTAAATAAATGCAGAATCTTGATATTCTTGTTTATGATTCATATGAGCTATGACATGTTTAATTCTGTTTATTCATGCTTTAAATAATTATGGTAAAATACTATTATTAAGCCCATAAGTTCATGGCATTTGTCTCTTTTGAATTCCTATGAGTTGAGAAATCTAGAGGTTCTGGATCATCTAGCTAAACCTAGATGCTCTAGACCTGGGACTTTTTAAAGTTCATTCTGAAGCACCTGGATTATCCGACTACATCTGATAGTCCGGTCAGCCCAAAAATTCTGGATACTCCAGATACTCTCGGAGTGTCTGGGTTGGGCTTTATGAAAGGGGCCCCGAACCCTTCGGGCTTCTCTCTCCTCCTCACTTCATCTCTTCTCCCTCACTCTAACTCTTGATTTCTCTAGCGTTTTTCCCCGAAACTCGACCGTGGGAATCGTGGGATCCATTGAGGGGGAGCCTAGGATCCTTCCGGGAGCGCCGATCGTCTTCTCTTTTCCTCCAAGTTCATCTTTGAGGTATTCCTCCTTTTTTGCCCTAGCTCGGTGGTTTTCCCTCTAGTTTTTAGTTGTTTCTTGAATCTTTTAGTCTAGAATAAGTCCAAGTGTTGTTGTGATGTTCCCTAGCCACATTGTCGAGATCAATCAGTTTCGATTTTGTGGAACACTGATGTTCTGGTCCTATCAGAATAGTCCGGGTCCCGGAGGCTCCGGTTAAGTCCGAAGGTTCTAGGTTAGGTTACATTCAAAAAGTTTTCATTCTTTGATTCCTTGCTGCTTTGTAGCAGTTGTTGCCATGTTTGACGAAAGGCACAAGAAGGCCAGGCATAACAGAAGGAACTCTTCCGGCAATGATAGTGACACTGGAGGGTCTCCTCCTCTAGCTGCTAGTGTTGGGCCTCAAGCTTCCTGAGGCCGTTTCAAGCAGTTAGCCTCTAGAGCTCGCCGATTCCTAGACATCGGCATTCAAGTGCCTGCCGCCTCATCAGTGTGGCCTCCTCCTCCACCCCAAATCAAAGGCAAAGGCAAGCAGCCTGCCACCGGACAATCAAGCTTGTCCAGAGGAAAGTTCAAGAGCCCTCTCTGGTTCATGGGGTCACACCAAGATCCGAAGTCAACTACATGAGGTGGACTCTTGAGGATGGGAGGGAGAGAAATGAGGATCCATGGATGTATGTGAGAGATGCCTCAGATTACTAGTTCTACTCGGGCTTCTAGTAGGACTACTACAAGAGTATCATGCTGCCCAAGCGGCACCTGGTTGTAGAGATGCAATGGATCAACTAGACTTTCACGAAGAAGAGGAACAATCCAGTGTTTAATCAAGTGATCCACATCTGCCAGGCCAAGAATCTTTATGGCCTTATGGAGACAAAGCAGAACTGGTGTGAAGAAGCCATCTGCCAGTTTTACTCCACCCTGTTCCAGACAGTGGACAACGAAGAGCCATCCTTTTATTGGAGGCTAAAGGGTGTTGAGTACGAGGTCACCCTTAGTGACTTCACTTCTATTATTGGACTACATACAAATGATCTCGCCGCATTCTGATTGGATCAATAACCCGTGTTTGGAGCTGTTGTAGTGCCTTTTCTGTATAAGCCATGTTCCTTTGTTATAGGCAAGACAGAGGGTCTCACCTCGTTCTTTTTAGTGCTCAATAGCCTATTAAGGAAGACTCTTCTACCGAAGCTCGGGGACTCATCATTGTTGCTAGGCAATGCCCACAACCTGCTGTCGGTTACGAGGGAGGACCGTAGGGTGTACAGTGTGTCTCATTTACTTTGGAGTGAGATCTAGACCACTTTAGTATCTTCCACGAAGAGTTGTTTGTACACCCCATACATCCAGTTTGTGATCGACCGGTCACCCATTGGAAGATGGTACATGAGGTAGAGCATCGTGGGTACACTCCTCTGGCACCAGCTTCTAGAGCACCTCTAGGGCAGTCCTCCTCAGTAGCTCCGCCTCAGTAGCTCTGCCTCCTCCTGTTGGTCCTCGGCATGCTCCTCGGAGATCCACGCCACAGTCTAGTCCCTTTAGCTCCCCGATCAAAAGGATCCTTTCGGCCATTTTTACGACGTGCTTGTAATCCGTGTCAAGAACAATTTCACTTTTGTAATCCGTGTCAAGAATAATGGACTTGTAATATGTTTTACATTAATGTTTGGCATGGTTTCTATGGTGTAATGAACAATGCTATCTATGTTTCATGTTTAATTATGTTCATTTCATGTTTATGCCCTAAATGTGTTTTATGTCAAGTTTAATGTTTTATGTTGATGCATGCATTTAGGGGGAGCGTTATTGCTAATATTCATCTTATTTGAAATTATTTTTATTTCTTTGATCATATTGTCATCAATCACCAAAAAGAGAGAGATTGAAAGTGCCTCTTAATGCATCTAGGCCACTAATTTATTTTGGTGTATTAACGATAATAATGATCAAATACTACTAACATTATTAATAAGATGAATGTGAATATCGAAAATCAAAGTGGCTTTGCATTATAATCAAGTTTGGAGAAATCGCCTTCTTTAGTACTGTTTAGGCTAAAATGCGTAGATGGCTTTAATTTCATATGATCCTGAGTCCAGGGATGCCGTACTATCAAGAGGGATGTGTTGATTAGTGTTCCAAAACTAAGTGCTCAATGAAAAATATTCTTGAAAAGTTTTTCGAATTTTTCTAAGTTGAATTTGGTTTTTCCAACAAGCCAAAAAATCCGAACATGTCTATATGAAATTATCTTTCTGTTTCGATTTATTTGCACGTCGGAGTATCCGAGTTCAAGCCAGATAATCCAAAAACATGCTTCTGTTTGGATTTTCTTTGAAGCCCAGAACATCCGGAGTTATCCGGATGATCCGAGAATATCGTTCTGTTGAATTTATTTTGTGAGTCGGAGCATCCGAACTTTGGTTGGATGATCCGTAAATTGCACTTTGTTGGATTTTATTTCGTAGCCCGGAGCATCCGGACCATGGTCAAATGATCGAAAAATTCCTTTCTGTTTGGATATATTTTTGAGCCAGAATATTCGGAGAAAAGTAGAACTATCCGAAACAACGATTCTGTTTCAATTATTTTTAGTCCAGAACATCTGGTTAAGTCCGGGTCATCCGGATGAACAGTGCGCGATTTTTTGCCCTAACGGCCAATTTTGAGACAGGGATATAAATACCTGAGGAGTCATGATATGAACCATGAGGTGATGAGTGCTTGTCAACTGGGTGATGAAGATTGGACGATGAGGATGAAGGAGAAGAGGAGGAGAAGACTCGACCGCGACGGAGCTGTCGCGCGACTCAGGTACACGGGAGTCCG
>KE371999.1:472911-486256 GCA_000418225.1 Zizania latifolia
GGATCTATCGTACCGCAAGGAAGCGAGTTTAGATGCCGCCCAAGGTATAGGTGATCAAGAGGGTGCGTGAAGAGGAGATCATCATCATCGAGAGTGATGAGGGTAAAGATGATGAGGAAGACGGAGCCTTGCCATTAGAGTCCTTATGTATCTTTAGTACATTGTGTTAGGTGTTTATTTTGCTTAGGCTAAATGCTTGTTAGCTTTGCTTGTCTGTAGTGTGTGGTTTGTATCGGCCCCCTGTGATTCATCTGCACTTAGGAGTCTTTCTTCTGGAGTCTAATTAAAATTGTAACAAATTTTAGATCAGTACGACATGTTTTTTCTCTTTTCTCTTTCCTTTCTAAATTCCACCTATCCCCTCTTTCATTTGCTCTCCTCAGCAAGATGGTTTAGACTCGCCGCGTTAATTCTCAGGAAGGCATGGAAGAAGCTGGTGGATTGAACAATGGACAGCCTCAACAACAGCATCAGCCCCATCTCCCGCCTCTAATGCCAAAAAACCCTACTCTGGCTTAAGTACTTGCTAACCAGAACTAGCTCATGGCTATGTTGATGACCTAGATGAATGCTCAGCAGTGTGCCCTGCCTGCTCAACCCCCGCCTGCACCTGTTTCAGCTCAGAACAAGCTATCAGAGTTTCTCCGTGTGAGGCCACATGTTTTCTCTAGCACTACCAACTCGGTGGAGGCTAGTGACTGGCTGTTCACTATTGAGAAGAAGCTAGAAGTTATGTAGTGCACTGATCAGGAGAAGGTTTCTTTTGCTTCCCACTAACTTCAAGGTCCAACAGGAGAATGGTGGAGTCACTTTCAAAAAAATAGAGTTGATGGAACAGAGGTTACTTGGGCAGATTTTTTAGCGGTTTCAGGAAAGCCCATGTTCCTAATAGACTAGTGGCTCCGAAGAAGCAGGAATTTTGTCCTATCAAGCAAGGTAATCATTCTGTCACTGAATATCTGCACGAGTTTAATCACTTGGCCTGTTATATCCCTGAAGATGTGAAGTCAGATGCTGAACGTCAGGAGAAATTCCTTAGCGGTCTGAATGATGAACTGGCCGTTCATCTGATTTCTAGAGATTATGTTGATTTTTAGAAGTTGGTTGATAAGTCGATTCATCAGGAGGATCAGCATAACAGGATGGAGTCCAAGAAGTGCAGAATGGTGTAGAGTCAATAATCCAACAATCAGAAGCCTTATTTTATGATGGTGCCGCAGCAACCACAGTCAGGAGGATCTAATACTCAGGCCAATCACCCTTGTCAGTTCTATGCTACTAGTGGAAGTGGAAACACTGGTAATGCACCTCAAGCTTATCGCCCCAATGTGCCTCACACTGCTCTAGTCTCTGGTGCTAATCAAGTTCCTTTGAAGGACAAGAGTGGAAAGCCAGTTGTGTGCTACAATTGCTACAAGCCTGGTCAATATGCTGACAAGTGCCTGGAGCCCAAGCGTCCTAACAGAGCTACAGCATCCCAGCCCAAGCACCTGCCAGACAAGTCAAGCCAAGAGTGAACGATGTGATAGCAGAAGAAGCTCAAGCTACCCCTGATGTAGTATTGGGTACGTTCCCTGTTAACTCAATACTTGCAACAGTACTCTTTGATTTTGATGCAACTCATTCTTTCATATCAAAAAGTTTTGTAGAAAAATGTGAAATGAATGTAGAATCCCTCCACCATTCACTAGTGATCTGTACCCCTGGTCACCAAATGACTACCTCTCTTTTTAGTCCTCTAGTAACCATCGAGATCATTGATGTCTCTTTTCTGGCTAACCTAATCTTGATAGAATCTAAAGACCTAGATGTCATTTTAGGAATGGATTGGTTAATGAAACATGAGGGTGAGATTAAATGTGCGACTAGAGAAGTCACCGTAACCAATCACCTTGGCCAAACCGTCACTTTCCATAACCCGAACCCGTCTAGTTTGAAGATCATGTTGAATGAGGATAAGATTAAAGAAATGCCTATGGTGAAAGAGTATCTTGATGTTTTTCCGAAAGAGTTGCCGGGCATGCCACCCAAGAGAGACACTGAGTTTAGAATTAATCTAGTTCCTGGTACAGCCCCAATTCATAAGAGACCGTATCGGATGGCCCCAAATGAGTTAGCGTTAATAAAGAAGCAAGTGGAGGAATTACTAGAGAAATGATACATTCGTCCAAGTATTTCACCTTGGGGAGCTCCAGTTGTCTTCGTGGAGAAGATGGACAAGTCCAAGAGAATGTGTGTGGATTATGGAGCTTTGAATAAAGTCACAATGTAGAATAAGTACCCTCTTCCTCGCATTGATGATTTGTTTGATCAGTTGCAAGGAGCCTCAGTTTTCTCCAAGATAGATCACCGGTCAGAGTACCATCAGTTGAGAATACGGGAAGAAGATATCACCAAGACATCTTTTACCACTCGTTATGGATTGTTTGAGTATCTCGTAATGTTATTTGGGTTGACCAATGACCTTTCTTTATTCATGAATCTGATGAACAGTGTGTTTATGGAATATCTGGATAAGTTTGTGGTGGTGTTCATTGAAGATATCCTCATTTATTCCAAGATGGAGGAAGAGCATGCAACACATTTACACCTAGCACTACAGAAGTTGAGAGAACATCAGTTGTATGCTAAGTTGAGTAAATGTGAGTTTTTGTTGAAGGAAGTAAAGTTTCTGGGTCACATTATCTCTTCTACTAGAGTTGTCGTTGATCCGAGTATAGTCGAAGCTGTTACCGATTGGGTGCAGCCCCAGAACACTACAAATATAAGGAGTTTTCTTGGACTTGTGGGTTATTACCGTCAGTTCATTGAGAATTTCTCCAAGATAGCCAAGCCTATGACCAAGCTGCTATAGAAGGATGAGAAATTTGTTTGGACACCTGAGTATGAAGGGAGTTTCATAGTGTTGAAAAAAAGATTGATATCAGCCCCAGTTCTAATTCTGCCAGATCCTAAAGGAGATTTCTAAGTATATTGTGATGCATCTCATCAGGGTTTAGGATGTGTGTTGATGCAACGAGGGAAGGTAGTTGCTTATGCTTCTTGGCAATTATGATCTCATGAGTTCAATTATACGACTCACGATCTAGAAATGGCATCAGTGGTCCATGCTTTGAAGATTTGGCGTCACTATCTCATTGGGAATCGTACAGAAGTCTTCACAAACCATAAGAGTTTGAAGTGTATCTTCACCCAACCAGATTTGAACCTTTGGAAAAGAAGATGACTCGAGTTGGTCAAGGATTATGATGTCAGTATTCAGTATCATCCTGGTAAGGCTAATATGGTAGCAGATGCTCTTAGTCGCAAGACCTATGGAAATGTTGTTTCAATTAAGGAAGTATCTTTAGAGTTGCTATAAGAGTTTGAAAAGTTGAGTTTGAGTGTTGTTCCAAGTGGATTTTTAGCAGCCTTAGAAATCCAATCTTCGCTGTTAGACCAAATTTGGGAAGCTCAAGTGAATGATCCATATATTCTAGAAGTGAAGGAAAGCATGAAGGAAGGAAAAGCTCATGAGTTTGTTGAGGATGAGCAAGGTACCTTATACATCATGAAGCCCATCAGACCTAGTACTCTATTCATCCTGGGAGTAGTAAGATGTATCAACATCTTCGAGAGAAGTTTTGGTGGCCCGGTATGCGCTGTGAGATAGCAGAGTATGTAACCCTATGTGATGTGTGCCAGAGAGTAAATGCAGAACATCAGAGACCTGCATGGTTACTCCAACCTTTGAGAGTGCCTGAATGAAAATGGGAAGAAGTCGGAATGGACTTTATAACCGGATTGCCAAGAACAACTTTAGGGTATGATTCTATTTGGGTTTTTGTGGATCGGTTAACAAAAGTGGCTCACTTTATACAAGTCAAGATAATCTATTGTAGTAGTCAGTTGGAAGAGCTATACATGGCTATAATCGTCTGTTTCCATGGAGTTCCTAAAAGGATAGTGTCAGATAGAGGAAGTCAGTTTACCTCTAAGTTTTGGCAGAAGCTGCAAGAAGAGTTGGGTACCCGTCTGAATTTCAGTATAGATTATCACCCCCGGACTGATGGTCAGACAAAAAAAGTGAATCAGATTCTAGATGATATGTTGAGAGCTTGTGCTCTAGATTTTGGAGGATCATGGGATAAGAACCTACCCTATGCTGAGTTTTCTTATAATAACAGTTATCAAGCTAGTCTTCAGATGTCCCCTTTTTAAGCACTGTATGGAAGGAAGTGCAAAACACCGTTATTTTGGGATCAAGTAGGTGAGAATCAAGTCTTTGGCATGGATATCATAAGGGAAGCTAAAAGCAAGGTAAAGATTATTCAAGACCGACTGAAGGTTGCTCAATCTAGGCAGAAAAGTTATGCCGACAACTATCGTCGAGATCTCAGTTTTGAAGGAGATTTTGTATACCTCAGAGTTACCCCTTTCCGTGGAGTTCATCGTTTCCAGAACAAGGGAAAGTTGGCACCATATTTTGTGGGACCATACCGGATAGCAAGTAGAAGGGGAGAAGTCACCTATGAGTTGGAGTTATCCCCATCCATGGCAGACACCCATAATGTGTTCCATGTGTCCCAATTAAAGAAGTGTCTGTGTGTCCCCTCTGAAGTTGCAGATATCTAGCAGATAGAACTTCAAGAAGATTTGACATATGTAGAAAAGCCCATTCGTATCTTGGGGGTCAGTGAGAGAAGGACCCAGAACAAGGTTGTAAAGTTTGGCAAGGTTCAGTGGAGCATTCATTTTGAGGAAGAAGCTACTTGGGAGCGTGAAGATGAATTGAGAGCCAACCATCCTCATCTTTTTCAAAACGCCTCCAAATCTCGAGGTTGAGATTCTGTTTAAGAATATAAAAGTATTAAAAGCTATGAATAAGATAAAAGGGAAAAATAATTTTTAGTAAAGAAAATAAAAAATGAAATTTTTCCTAAAGAAAAAGAAAGATTTTAGGCATAGAAATTTGAGAAAGAAATTTTTGCCAATAAAATGTTGCTGAAATTTTTTGCAAAACTCTCTAAAAATGTAAAGAATTTTTCAATAATTTTTTTGAGCTAAAAAATATATTTTTCTGAATTTTTGAAGCCCATTCTAAAAGAAAAAGAATTAAAAATCAATTTTTTATTTTCAAAAATTCGAAAACCTCCGTCTTGGGCCAGCCTTCGGCCTGTTTCTCGCACGCGCCCCTACCTCCAACCTAGCTCCCACCGGCCCACTCCCTCACGTGCGCCCCCGTAGGCCCAGCCGTCCGCATCCCTCGCTCAGTCATCGACAGGTGGGGCCCACCTATCGGGTCCTTCCCCTTACTCGCGTTGTGCCGCACCGCGCAGCCGCCACATCCCTGCCACACAATCCACCGCCGCCATCATAGTGGACTGAATCTGAGCCCGGATTCATGCTCTCCGCGCCACCGTGGGCCTTCCTCACAAGGAATCGAGCCTGGCCTGCTGCCGCAACCACCTCCGCGCCACTCGTCTGAGCCCTAATGGTGACCCACCATCGCTGGTGTCATACTGACCTCCATCTCCCTGGATGCCACTAGAAATTGGTCCCCCATGCTCCTGGCTCTCGGTTAGACTCCCTAGCGCCACTGCTCAGCCCCACGTCGTGTGCCCTGCCTCCGTCGCTCGCCATCGCCTCCAGCCGCTAATCGCCAGTGCTCCGTCGCCCGCCGGTCACCACCGACCTCGCCATCATCCGTTGGTCACTGTCCGCCCCTCCGCCATCGCTACCGACCATCGTAGCCCCTTCCCCGCCATCGACCCTAGCAGATAGCCGCCTCCCTCTCACCGCCAGTCACCTCCCATTACAAATATGTTCACACACAGAATGTTTGCTTTACTATACTATTTTGATTAATTATTATTTGAATATACTGCTGTTTAGTCTCCGAAGTGCTGGAAGAGCCTGTATATGTCGAGGAAGTGCCCATTTCCATCCTTGTTCAGCAAGGCAAGTTGTTCAAGTTGATCATGTTTGAACCCATGTTTTTAAAGCTACTATTCATTCAAAATCGCATTTTATTTTAGAATATCAACGGGATTGGGATATAAACCTACTTGTATTGCCTCCTGTTGTTATTTACCTATTCCTTGTTTACCTAGGGACTATTAAACTTGACCAGTATGAATCTTTATTATGATTTATCTGGATGCTTAGGATTGCCTAGCCCTGCTTAGAAACTAGTATCACATTCATCATGCTTACTAATACCACTTACATGTTAATGTTGGCTTATATGATTACTAGTTGGTTAGTGAATTGGTTCATGAATTAAATGTCACTAAAACATGACAAAGGTGGGTGGTGAATACATGGTCCGTGGTTTTGCTAGTCGTACTCATGACACTTTAAGGATCGGTTCATGGGCCGCTTTTGCACTATAAACTCGCACTGATCATAAGCTAGCATGGGTAATGGTTTGACTAGAAGCCTAGAGATCCCAGGTGGAGCATCGAGATGGCTGGTAGCCCTGCACTCTTCAAAGTCTTTGCTATATGGATGAGGAGCACCTAGGGGATATCGGATGTGATGGGAACTTGGTGTGTGAAGCTTAGAGAATCTAGGTGAATGGTCATATCACAGCTCTTTTCCAAGGTACCGTGGTGGTATTGAGGTGGATGGTGACATATTATAGGGCTGAGTCTTGTGGGTAAAGTTGTGCACCTCGGATCAGAGTAAAACTATTCAAATAGCCGTGCCCATAGTTAAGGGCGGTAATGTATGGTCACTCATGATTAGTCCTACTATTACTTAAGTAACTTGATGTTACTTTCTGTTCAACCTAGTTAGCTCTGGTTTAGAGTGGTTTGGTTAGTTTTTAGGCTTGATGACTCTGGGTAAGAGTTGTTCAGTGATTGATTAATACTGCATTTAAGGTTCTAACTTAATTAGAACTACTCTTTAAATTCTATTTGTCTTTAATGCTCTTTTTATGAAAATGAACCCTATTATGCCATCCTTTGTATCCCCTATGCATTATAACTGTTCCGCTTGGATGGCTTGCTAAGTATTTAAAATACTCACCCTTACATTCCCCCACCACTAGAGGAGGAGTTCATCAACGAAGATGAAGGTGGTGTCGTTTGAGCTAGGCTTAGTCAAGTCTGTATGTGGAATAGAGTCGCCGCTACATCAATAAAGTTATTTAGAAGTTATTTATGATTGTCATTAATGTTTTGAGGTTCCAACACCACCTCTGTAATAAGTACTTTATTTATTTCATCGTGAATAATTATGCTTTTGATTTCTAATAAATTATCTATTGTGTGCCTCGACTGATTTCTAGTCGAGGGTATTTTCCGCACAATAAATTACAAGAAAATGGTTAGAATTTTTGGGCGTGACAGTGATCGGGATCACGCCCAGATCGCTCAGCTTGAGGGAGAGGTGGGTGAGGTCTAGATGGTGGTTGAGCGCATGCACTTGCTACTGGTTGAAGATGGCCTACCTGAGGTGGAGTTTCGAGAGAAGCTCAAGGGACTCAAGACCTAGCTCTGCATCCTTGTTGAGGCGGTGGCGAGGAGTGGGGCTGAGCAAGCCTTGGCCTATGTTCGATCTCACTTCTCGATGGTGGACCTCCGGTAGCTGGTGCGTAGAATGCCTACCGGGACAACCGACGACCAGATCATGGTGTACCGATAGGAGGTGGAGGATATAGCTACCGCAATCACCGAGGATATAGCTTGGGGCAGCACTTACCGAGGCCCTAGAGCCAAAGGTGGTGCCTCCCGAGGAGTAGTTCCTTCCGTAGTCTGCATATGTTTAGAGTAGGTGGTCAGTATGAAACCTGTTTAAGAACTTAATCTTATTCTATGTGAAGTAAAAAAGTCTTTTGCAGTTTGCAAATTTTAGGTTCTGGAGCCATTCTTATCCCAAGGAACTTAGACCATATAGTGCTCAGCGCAGGGTCCTTAGGCCACATACATGCTTACCGACATCAGGGCATACAAGCCCTCGAGGATATTCTCGACTTTGGATTTTGTTAGGTCCTTCGTGTGTCTAAGACGAGGCCTCGAGCCCCCGGTATAGCCATATAGTCTAAGGTGCGGGGAACTAATGACACTTATGCACCAACCCAACATCAGGCATCACGGGTTCTCGAGACTGCTAAGACTTTATCGAAGTTGAGACTTAGGACTCGAGCCCCCGAGGATCTCAGCAAGCTATCGGGCACTGAGAGGGCGCTAACGCTGGATCTTTTTCACTTGCGTGGTTGCTAACGCCAAACCCAGAGTTGCTTCATAAGGGCACAACCGTTTGAGCTAGACGCGTGATGTTTTGCATCGACCTGAGAGGCTCTGAGCCTAGCGATTTGTCGATGAAAATAAATGACATGGTTTTGCTTGAGGCAAAAATTTATATTTTATTTCATATAAGGCGAAGGGTACATAGCTGGACAAAAGAAAGAGCTCGATTAGGACGGCGTGTTCGGTGCTCTTGGCAAAATTCAGAGCAGCATCGGGTTGTAGTTCTCGTCCTCGAGGATGGTTTGTGCTGGCATCGATCATCGCTAGTCTACCATCTTTTTGACCCCAGTCTGCTACTCATCCTGCATCGAGATGTCCTCACTAGCCTTCTTGTGCCATACCTTCCTGTGTGTCGGGGATGTGACCTCTAGGTACCCCATGATTGGGCTTATCAGTCTGGACCAAGAGCAAGCCAAGAACAACATTGCCATTTGGTATGGCCCATCGAGGGGGGTTCATCTCCGATAAGGAAGTTTGAGTCCTTATCGGGTGACTAGACTCCAGGTGTGGTATAAAAAGATATGTTTGTACCAGAATCCTTGTAATTAGGGATTTAGTACCTGAGTTCGGTAGAAAATCTTAGATTGACTCGGGATAGAGTCCTGAGTTATTGGGCTCGCCTCCTGAGTACATAAAGGAGGCGAGGCACCCCCAAAGGCTTTTAGCATCCAATCACAAGTTATTCATCTTGCTTTCGATGCCTTAAGCCTCCATAACTTAATTGCGTCGTATTGTAAGCTTCACCATCATATTATATACCAAAACACTAGACGTAGTGCTATTATCATCTAGGAGGCCTGAACCAGTATAAACCTTCGCTCTTGTGTTCTAGAGTCGACCATCGGGTTCAAAGGTGCTGCGCTTTCCTTACATATATCTAATCACCACCTTAGGTACTCCCTTGGGTGGACTGTTTGGTGATTCACCGATAGTTGGCGTGCCAGGTAGGGGATCACATCGCATTCACCAGGATCCAATGGCATCTTCTTTGGATTTCCTTGTACCGGCCAGCTCTATATTCATTTTCATGAGTTTGGCGTTTGTCGAGGATTCAATGAGATAGCTTGTCTTATCGAGTCCATCATTGAGCGCTACTCACGGATTGACCAAGTCAAGAAGTTCAGCCTTTCCTTCGTTCTTCGAGCGGGGCAGTCGGCCGAGCCATGCTCGGAACCCGGTCAGCCCCAAGCACTACATTATCTTCTCTAGCAAAAAGGGTCGAACTGTCTAGTGCCAGTGGACAGAGGCCGGGTCGGTCGGTGGGCTTGAGGCTGGTCGACGAGCAAATAGCCCTTGATTCCTGACTAACCTCATCATGATGGCCGAGGAAGCGGCATCCATGACTAGCAGCGAGCGGCGCCGACGCACCGAAGGCAATGAGATCGAACTCAACAGCAGGATGTTCTCTCTTTTGTTTTCTCGACTGCTACTCTGGGTATCATTAGATCGGGCTCAAGGAAGAATACCAGGAGAAAACGTCTTTTATCATGCCCTTCAGAGCGTACTGTTATACCACCATGTCATTTGGACTTAAAAATGTAGGGGCAACGTACTAGCAGACCATCCAGCGATGTCTCTCGGATTAAATCGGCCACAACGTCGAAGCCTATGTCGACGACGTGGTCATAAAGTCTAAAGCAGAAGATAACCTCATCAATGACATCGCCGAGATATTCAAGAACTTGTGGATGTTCCGATGGAAGTTCAATCCCAATAAATGTGTCTTCGGGGTGCCATCTAGTCAACTACCCAGGTTCATCAACAGCAACCGTGGTATCGAGGCCAACCCAGACAAGATAGCTGCAATAATAAAGATGGAGAAACCTAATAACGCCAAAAAAGTTCAGAAAGTTATAGGTTGCATGACGGCCCTCGGGAGATTCGTCTCCTGACTGGGAGAAAGGGGAGCTCCTTTCTTCAAATTATTAAAGAAAGAGGAAAACTTCCAATGGACAGCAGAGGCCTATGAAGCATTTTTGACACTAAAGAAGTTCTTGACCTCGCCCCCGATCCTTACAACTCCAAACCCAAAGGAGGTCCTTCTCCTCTATATCACTGCCATAACTAACATCGTCAGCATGCTATGGTAGTCAAGCAGCCCAAGGAGGGACATGTTTTCCTGGTCCAAAGGCCAGTATACTTCATATCAGAAGTCATCGGCCTATCAAACGCAATGTACCCGCAAGTACAGAAGCTCCTTTACGCTGTCTTGCTCACCACTCGAAAGCTGAAGCATTACTTTCAAGCCTACAAAATCATGGTAGTCATAGAATAACCTCTAGGCGATATACTCCACAATCGAGACGCAACCAGGTGAATCATAAAATGGGCCATCGAGCTAGGGGAGTATACAATGGAGTTTCGATCCCACACTACCATTAAATCATAGGCTCTAGTAGACTTCATGGCAGAGTGGACCAAGATCCAACTACCCCCAAGCCAAGAGGAAAAGGAGTATTGAACGATGTACTTCGATGGCTCCCTAAGCATAGATGGGGTTGGGGTGGGAATTCTCCTAATATCTCTAAAAGGGGAAGAATTATGTTACGTGCTGCAGCTACTATTCAAGGCATCCAACAATACGGCCGAATACGAGGCCATGATACATGGCCTTCGGATAGCGGCATCGCTCGGGGTAAAGAGACTCATGGTCTATGAAGACTCCAAGACAGCTATGAGCGAGGTTAACAAGGACTGGTCTTGAACCGAGGTTTGGAAACTCGAAGACAAGTTCTTTGGCCTAGAATTTCACCATATCTCCCGCGACGATAACTCATCAGCCGATGCCCTAGCACACTTTGGGTCCACCTGGGCTACGGTCCCCAAGGGCATGTTCATTCAAGGGCTCACCAAACCGTCGATCAAAGATGACAAAAACCAAGCCACTAGCTCGCCGGTAATCATCGCCATGGCCAAAGACATCGACAACTGGCGGTAGCCCATCATCGAGTATGTCTTAAAGGGCACAACCCCAGAAGACAAAACCTTGGCCGAGCTCCTGATATGTCAAAGCAAGCAAGCAACAAGGGTACTCCAAAAGTGCATCCTGCCGAGCGAAGGCCTCCAGATACTCAACGAAGTCCAGGCGAGAGCATGCGGTAATCATGCCAGGGCCAGAACTCTGGTCAGAAAGGCCTTCCAATTAGGCTTTTACTGGCCGACGGCCAACAATGACACCAAAGACTTAGTCAAAAAGTGCACCGGGTGTAAGTTCATCGCCAAGCAAAGTCACCTACCAGCACAAGCCCTTAAAATGATCCCACCAACCTGGCCTTTCATGTGCTGGGGCTCGATATGGTTAGACCTTTTCAGAAGGCTCCTCAAGGAATCGATCGTCTACTGTTGGCCATCAACAAGTTCATTAAGTGGATAGAAGTAATGCCACTAAAAAACTGCATAGCCAAAAAAGTAGCACAATTCATCGAAGGAATCTCCTATCGGTTTGGCGTCCCAAATCAAATCATAACTAACCTCAGGACTTAGTTCACAGCAAACGATTTCTAGGATTTCTATGAAGAAAGATTGATCGAGGTCAAGTATGCATCAGTCGCACACCCTCGGGCCAATGGGCAATGTGAGCGAGCCAACGGGATGATCCTTCAAGGTCTAAAAGCCTGAATCTTCGACCCCTTATAGAAGTGCGCCAGGAGATGGCTATAGGAACTCCCCGCAGTACTCTGGGGGCTCCGCACACAACCAAATAGGGGCACGGACAGACTCCCTTTTTTCTCATCTACAACTCCGAGGCGATCCTCCCGAGCGACATGCTACACAAATCCCCTCAAGTCCAGCACTATGACAAAGGAACATCAGAGCAAATTAGGGCTGAATATATCAACTTCATCGAGGAAGTCCAGATAGCAGCCACAGTACAAGCAGATCGATACCAATAGGCCCTCTGATGGTACCATGACCACAATGTATAAAGCAGAAGTTTTAAGGTCGGTGACTTGGTACTTCACCGAGTACAATCAACCGTCAGGATTCATAAACTCTCTGCCTCCTGGAAAGGACCTTTCATCATCGTCGAGGTAACAAGACCAGGGGCCTATAGGCTAGTACAAGAAGATGGGCAAGCAGTACCAAACTAATGGAACATCGAGCACCTCCGTTGATTTTACGTCTAACAATATCTTGTAACTTTTGTTACTTCTGTTGCCAATAAATTATGTTGAGGCACTCGTTGACCTCGTGGCGTTGTTTCTTCATCAACCTCACCGACTACTTCCCCCTCCTAGGCATGCCGCTGGGATGGGAAAGGGTAAGCCTTAGGGCTGTACAACCACAGTCGAGCATATTTTCTCACTGACCTCACCGACTTCGCTGACCTCACCGACTTCACCGACCTCACCGACTACTTCCCCCCTAGACATGCAACTAGGTCGAGAAGGGGTAAGCCTTAGGGTTATACACCCACAATCGAGCATATTTTCTCACCGACCTCATCGACTACTTCCCCCCAAACATGCAACTAGGCCAAGAAGGGGTGAGCCTTAGGGTTGTACACCCACAGTCGAGCATCTTTTTCACCAACCCATGCCGATTATATCACCCTCCATATTGGGCACCAGATGGCCACCGTGCATGTAATCGGACCCAAGAGAGGGTAGACTCTTTAGTCATACACCCACAATCGTGCATCTTCACCAATCTCGCAGACCTATGCAGACTACATCCCCCTTTGTGTTGGGCGCCACATGGTCACCACACATGCAACCGGACTTAGGATAGGGTAGGCTGCTTAGTCATACACCCGTAGTTGTAGGACCGAAACTAGCGACCAGAGGGGGGGTGAATGGGCGCAAAATAAAAATAAAGCGGAAAATAAAACTTCTGAAATTTAAGTTTCAAACTTGCAAGTGACTCGATATGATTCAGTTCATGGTTCGAACAAATAACCGTCACACCTAGCAAATTGAAACTTATATTTCAGAACCCTTTCTCGAACTTAAGGTTTGAACTTGCGAATCACAGCAGAAGAATAAAAAGAAATCTCTCCAAAAATGATTGTCCAAGAAAAGAGACAGATATTCGTTAAAATGCGTTCACGAGTGCAGAATACGTTCTACAGAAAAAGACACGTAAAAACTGTACTCATATGCGCAAGA
>KE371999.1:496461-510626 GCA_000418225.1 Zizania latifolia
CGGTCGAGTCATCTCCTCCTCTTCCTCTTCATCCTCATCGTGCAATCTTCATCACCCTGTTGACAAGCACTCATCACCTCATGGTTCATACCATGACTCCTCAGTAGTCTCACATCTTCATCGACTTCACCGACACGCCATGTCGGTGACTACACGTGTTGCACGGTAAAAATCACGTATGGCAAGGATATCAAATTATCTTCATTTTCAAGACTAATCTTTCACAGGGACTACATTACTTCGAAGAAGAGGACACAGCACTTCTACATTACTTCAAAGAAGGGAACACAGCCTCCTTGACATATTCAATAGAAGAAAAAGACAAAAAGATGGCCAGAGACAATATTTTGTAAAGCAAACATAGCGGCTGCAAGTGACGAGGTTCTCACAGCAGCTTCACATGATGCAGCATCAGCCTATCACGATCGCCATGAGCACCAAGGATCTCAGAGGCTGCTACTATGGCAGGAGCGACTCCACTTGACCCTCGTTTTGATCGGAGGAGATGGTCACCAACCCTAAGAGAATAACATAAAGGGACATCGCCTTCCTCACTGAGAGGAAAAACAGCGTGGCCTCGATGGTAAGGTCAACAACTAGGTCCAGGGCACCTACTTCAGTGGATGTCACCAGCTTCCCTCTCTAGAACGAACCTATATCTTGGCACCCAGGCATTAAGGTAGGTAGCGCAGAAGCACCCGATGGTAGGACTTCGGCGAAAAGAATGACACCAGGGGAAAGCTCCGAGGATGGCACAGCATCATCCTACATCGCACCAGGTCAAGGATCACAGATCATGTGGTGAAGACAAAGCAAATTCATATGAGGACAAACATACCAAACAATCCTAAAGTCATGAACTCTCAACATCTAGGCCTACAAAGTTCATGGTCGAGCCAACGCAACACAGATCCTTGGAATGACAAGCAACATCAACAGCTACAGTGAAGATTCTTCCCTTGCCCGGTGCCTCAGAGAGCAAGAGGAATGATAGGAGAGCCTTGGTAGAAGGCCCAATAGGAGAAACACACAAGGATGTGGATGAGCTCCGCTGCATAGGCAAAAGGGGTGCCACGGTTTAAATAGGGGTGCTGCCTCAGACATCAGCCACGATTGCAACTGGGAGCGCTGCTTCAGTTACTGTGCGCTTTATGGTGAGCAGGACGAGACAGTTTCACCTCCATATCCTCACCCGTGTTCTACGCTCACGCGTGTTCCTGTCAGAGATAAAGTGTCCCCTCGCTCTCTCATCTACCGTGCATTAATTGCGGACATAAGAAAAGATTATAAAGCATCTTTTTGGGCGCACTGGTAGAGTCCGTGACATTTGGGTTCATCTGCACCCATGGGTCCCATGCCTAGGGCCTCGCATGCTCGAGAACCCTCACGCTCGGGGGCTTGCCTGCTCAAGGATCTGCACGCCCAAGGACTTATGTGTCCATGGGTCCCACGCCTGGGTGCTCGTGCGCTCGAGGACCCTCATTTCTGAGAGTTTGCCCGGTCGAGGATCCACGTGCTCGAGGACTTGTGCGCTCGGGGGCTCCCACGTCTGGGGGCTCACGCGCCCTAGGACACAAGACCAACCACGCTCGAGATCATGGCAGCCCGGGGACTTCAGCAATAGTTCTCTCCTGATCAATTTTTCAACACAGACGGTTCTAGAAGGCAAGGTTATCAACAAAGTATTATGGAGGTTCCTCGAAGGGTTCATCAACAGATAAAAGTTCCAGAAGGTTTTCTTTGCAGATTATGTTTTGACCCTCAAGCACATTTAGCTTGAGGTTCCGGGGCTACACCATGTGGGTGCACCTCACACGATGGGAGAAAATCAAAGCTTTTTTCAAGACCATTAGAATTTAGCAGAAGTATCCAGATTTCAGATTAAAGGAGAGCTCCTTCTAGCTTGTTTAGTCAAAGATTTTTAACCAAGCTAAGAAGAACTCAGGGGTGCTATCGGAGATGTGACCCTCGAGTACCCCACGATTGGGCTTATCAGTCTGGACTGAGAGCAGGTCAAGACTAGCATTGCCATCCGGTATGGCTCTTGGAGGGGGTTCGGCTCTGATAAGGAATGTTGAGTCCTTATCAGGTGACTGGACTCTAGGTATGGTATAAAAAGATATGTTTGTGCCAAAATCTATGTAATTAGAGATTTAGTACCCGAGTTCGGTAGGCAACCTTGGATCGACTCAGGATAGAGTCCTGGGTTGTTGGGCTCGCCACATGAGTATATAAAGGAGACGAGGCGCCCCCCAAAGGACAAGCTTTTAGCATCCAATCACAAGCTATACATCTTGCTTTCGACGCCTTAAGCCTCCATAGCTTAATTGTGTCATATTGTAAGCTCCACCATCATATTATACACTAAAAGACTAGATGTAGTGCTATTATCCTCCAAGAGGCCTGAACCAGTATAAACATTGGCTCTTATGTTCTAGAATCAACCATCGGGTTCGAATGCGTTGCGCTTTTCTTACACACATCTAATCACCACCTCGGGTACCCCCTTGGGTGGACTACTCGGTGATTCACCAACACTTTGGGTCCACCACCATTGAGGTCAATCCATGGCATCATATTGTCGTTCCTTCTTCGAGCATTTGAAGTGTCGGCGGTTCCTTCGTGGTCCCTAGCCACTCCTCCTGGGGTTCCCGTGCCAATCCCTTCTTGACTCAGTGTGGCGGGAAGAGCTAGATCTAGGGGTTGTGGTATGGCTGCAGTGGATTCAGAGTGTGTTCGGGGGAGCCGCCCAGCAAGTCATCCTCTGAAGTGCTCTAGAAAATCTTCTTGAGGATGTGGGGAGGAGCCTCGAGAGAGTAGGTCCTCAAGACACCTTGAGAAGTGCTGAATGAGCGAGTCAGCTACCTACCCAATGAGCTAATCGGTCACCAACTCCCTATGGTATCGGCTAGAAGCTTCGTGACTCGATCCGCCTTTCAGGCGAGAAAGGGATCGAGAGCTCAGCAAGGTGATCGATCAGGCGCTAGTGCTGAATCAAAAGGAACCAACCTTTTGGTTGAGTTGGTGATGAACGTGGTATCCCCCAGGATAAACGTTGTCCTAGGTTTGGCAGAAAGTCGATGTGGTGATACCATCGGATCCTGGTGACAGTGATGCGATCTCCTACCTAGCGCGCCAACTATCGGTGAATCACCGAGTAGTCCACCCAAGGGGGTACCTGAGATGGTGATTAGATGTGTGTAAGAAAAACACAGTGTCTTTAAACCCGATGGTCGACTCTAGAATACAAGAGCTAAGGTTTATACTGGTTTAGGTCTTTCGGAGGATAATAACCCTACGTCTAGTGTTTTAGTGTATAATATAGTGGATGAGCTTACAACACGACGCAATTAATCTATGGAGGCTTAAGGCGTCGAAAGCAAGAAAAATATGATAGTGCTAGATGACTAGATGATCTGCCTTTGGGGGGTGCCTCATCTCCTTTATATACTTTAGAGGTGAGCCCAACAACTTAGGACTCTATCCTGAGTTGATCTAAGATTGCCTATCGAACTTAGGTGCTAATTTCCTAATTACATGGATTTTGGTACAAACATATCTTCACATATTATATCAGAGATTCTGTTACCCGATAAGGATTCAATCTTCCTTATCGGAATCGAACCCCCCTCCATGGTTCATACCAGATGGTAATGCTACACTTGGCCTGCTCTTGGTCTAGACTAATAAGCCCAACCATGGGGTACCTAGAGGTCACATCCCTGATAGCTGAACCTTGTAATGTTCCATATGTACATGTCCTTTTGCCTCACAATATTGATCGAGCACAAGGTGAGATTTGTGCCATCCTATCAATAGCTCGATCCCTCTCTCAATCTCCATATTGGATTATAACCTGTGATTAACTCCTTAATCATGTTGGCACGGCCATGCATTTCCATAATCTATTACATCGAGGGGCCCAGAGATATCTCTCCCATTAAGGAGGGGCAAATCCATCTTGATCACTCATATCCCACTACATATTTCATGATAGACTCGATGACTACTTTTATAACTACTTTTATGACAGAGCCGAGGGGCGAACCATGGAGATCTCAGGTCTAAGGACTTTATATAAACACTATCGAGACCTACTGGTAACACATCAAATCTCAACAGTGTCTCGTAGCGGGTCTATCCCTCATATGTTCTCCAACATACGTCCATGTTATTGATTTGGTATCTCCATACCCATGATCCATGAGACATGATCACCAATCAATACACATGCTGATCTTAGTCATATCTATTCTATATATGACTTAGAACTGATCAGTAATCATTTAGGAATAGTCATATTACGAGTCTCATGAACAAGTCACGTACTTGTTGATCCATAATGACAATCTATTTTAAGGAACAGTACAGTATTTCATAAACATAGTATGCCCTGTACAACATCTCCATGTTGACTCTAAGGGCATAATGCTAACATCTAGGATGAACTAGGTGACCAACCTTGAAAGTCACCGAAAGGGATGTTAGCAAAAAGATTAAGAAGGCATCTGTATTCTGATAAAGTCAAAGTACCATGGAATTTCACTTTGCCGATGTAGAAGAAACTCATCAGTAGTTGGCTAAGCCCGAGCTGATGAGCACAAGCACATGGATGATAGAATTAATAAGAAGGCTTCACTAGGCTACCAAAGAAGCCAACTGGCAGAACGGACGGGGACACAATTGCCCGATAGATGGCATTGGTAGCCTCATCTTTACCAAGAGAGTCAAGACGGAAGTGGCCAGGGCAGGTGAAGTCCGTGACCTCTAGGTAAGGAAACCAGACAATGTTGTCATCATTGAAACCACAGTAAAAGGTACTAAACCATTTGGCCAAGAAGTCCAGCTTCATGACTTCCCTAGCAAAGGTAACAATGGCCTCGCCGATTGAAGAGCATCAGTGGGAACGAACGCTCTCCCCTTCACTAAAGTTATCAGGGAAGTCATAGCTAGGCAGATCAAAGCGCTCTGTCACTCGAGCAATGTATAGGTTGAGCCATAGCTGAATGAACCACCAAGGGCCGCCGATGTTGGTAATAGGTGTGTCGGCCATAAGTTGCTGGGAGACAAGGTGAAGGCACCGATACATAGATCCAAGCAGTAGTCGACCCAATGGTAGTTCTTCCTTTCACGCAAGATGCTCGGCTAGATTTTGCCAGTTCTTGGTAGGGCCGAGAGTAGTGCCACAGAACACAAATCGTTCCAACCACATGTTCAAGAAAGCAACGTGTTCCTTCTCCTCAACTGGACCTTGTCTTCTGGTTATAGGTTGCCATATAGTTGCCCCAACCTCCAGGCTTCTTCACCTCTTGATCATGTGACAGCTTGCCCAAAAAATCAATCTCACAGAGTGGGTCGGCAACATTGAGGGATGTCAGCATTAGAACATGGAGCAGAGTTAGGGACATCAGCCCACTGGTGAAGATAAAGCATTGATGGAATCTAACCAGAAGTAGCAGGCCACCGTAAGCATGGCATCATTCCTTTTAGTTTTGGCCATAGTCAAGCCAATACAATGGCCGATGTTACTAACCTCCCAATCTACCCTTTTTGCTGAAGCAACTCTCAGATACCAATCTCTCATGGGGTTGGCCCAGGAATGGAACGCTGAAGTCTAGTCTTTACATTACATTCCTGATTGCTTGAAAGGGATCCGGTTGGTCTCGGCATTGATAAGGTAAACATGATCTTCTTCTCCATAGGGGCCAAGGTAGTAACTACTAGAAGATTTGGCATGGGGGATGAGGATTTGGTTTTTCAGGATCTACAAAGAATGGCAGAAGAAGAGGAATAAGAAGGATTATCTATCAAGCATAGTTACTGAGCCATCAATGGAAAGGAGAATACCTCAGGAGTATGCGAGGAGGAGGCCATCGTCAATGGTGGCGAACAGCGTGCATTGCCCTAGACAAGGCTTGAATCATTGAACAGCGGCGGGACCCAACCGGCGGCGGCGGCAGAGAGCTCAAGGGTTTCTGTTGAATGTGAGATAATATGGAGGCGTACAGCGGAAGAAGAAGGCAACACGCTTTATAGGTGAGAGAGCAGCGTCGGTTGAGTTCCTAATACGAAGTTAAAGCATCGCATCGGTTATGAGGTTTTAGGAGGAATTCGAAATGTGACCCTTCACGTCCCGAACTCGGGGGGCACGGTGCACCGTTACTAATGAACCACAACCATCACGTATCTATTAATGGGTCATACACCTAGTCAAAGTTTGTCAAGGGCATCAACTGGGTTTGGAACCAACAACCAAGATCGTGGGGGATCGTGCCAATAACTCTAAGGTCGATGAACCTAGGGATTTTTATTAGGGAAAATTTTGAAGTTTTTTGGAAAATTACGACACAGAAAAAGTTTGTGAGGATAGTGTAAAAAATTTCACATGACTCATCGGTAGAAGAAGAGGGAGATGTGGCAGCCGATGAAGTGCCATTACAAAGGCCGATTACAATGTCTAAAAATAGTTACAAGGTGCTTAGAAATCGTTCTAAGGAGGAAGCGGCATCGGCCTGAATTTCTTCGGTACGCACGATCGTATTGATATCCTCTTCGTTGTTCCCTTCAATTGTCTAAATAAGGTGTTGCTTTTTGAAGAGATCATACCTCAAGTTGATCAAATCAGCCCTTTTGGACTAGATCCTGCTCAACAAATTGTCTAGAAACTTTTGCTGATCCGCCATGCAACCCTGAAGCCAATCTAACTTTTCTGTCCAAATACTAATTGCCAAAGGATAAAGCCCTCTGCCACTTTCAGCCGATCCAGATAAGATTGATCATGGTCGGGCAGACTCAGCAGGAACTGAAGTTGTTCTTCGGCCATGTGCACCTTGGCTTGAGCCAATTCAAAGCTTTGGTGATGAACTCTCTGCATGGCATGGTTGGCAAGACTAGAATGCGCATTCTGATAAGCCGACTGATGCTCTTGGGAGAAAGCCTAGAATAGGCTATCGGCCAGATCTGTAGGGAGCCGATCGGCTACTGACTAGAGTCAGGTCCATGCTACCTCAATGTCTTGAAAGAAGGAGCCGATTAGGCACCGAAGATGATGGAGTATGGCCGATAGATCGCTCTAAATGGGATCCTAGGATATAAAGACCTTGTCTGATGATTGGGATTTGACATCATCGACCACTACTAGAAATCCTTTGATCTATGACAATTTGAGAATGATGATTCAGATTTTAGTCACTGAATAAGGTTAATTAATGACGATTTTACCTTGTTCGTCATGGATGTTAGATGTGGGTGTCAGCCCATTCATACAACTATGACGAAGTAAAAATATTTGTCATATAAATTAACAGAGATTCATCATAGAGGTGAAACTATACAGTTCCACCGTTTAGGCCTCACCTGTCAGATAATGCACTTCATCGTAAAAGTGGGTTTTTTTTAAAAAAATGTGTGGGGTCCGGGAATCAAACGATTGGACATTCTTACAAATGGTAACGTTGTTTTCTTTTTGGATCGTTTATCTTTCACGGTGCAAGTGGAGAAAAATGCGAAAAAATCTGCAGTCTCCAGGATTCGAGCGCTGAACCTCTCCTTTGCTAGAAAGTTTCTCAGCCATTGCGCCGTTGGTCGATTTGAGTTGTATTGCAATTTATGGGGCCCTAATATTTTGGAGGCCCCTGTACTTGCCACCCAGATCAATCGAGATTCGTGCAGTGGCGCCCTGCTCCGGTGGGCACCTGCTTCGGCCTGCTTCGGCGGGCAGCTACCCTGGCTTGCTCCAGCTACCAACTCCATCGGCAGCTGTGGTGGCCTGCTCGGGCGTCCTGCTCGGGAGTCCTGTAGCGGTGACCAGCGGCGGCTGCCTCCAGTGATGGCGAGTTGGTGCTAGGACGGCAACTTCAGCTATGGCAGCGAGTTCGTGCGGCAGTGGCATCCCCAACAATAGGTATTGTCCTCTCCCATGGCATAGAATTCATAGATTTTTATGGTACTTCGATGTTTTGCAGCATAAAGGAAAGAATTCATAGCTAATTAGAGGTTTTTGTTATTGTATTCAATAGATGGACAGAATGTGAATTCATGCTACTCGGTTTAGCGGCACCTACATGGAGGGCGTTGCACAGTTCATGTCTTTTGTTCGAGATAGATTCCATGAGGACGATGCTATATTTTGCCCATGTCGTAGTTGTCTGAATCGGTCTTCACGGAGTCCAACATGAAGTGCATGACCATATCCATCTCTTTGGGATGTCAGCTACATATAGTCGGTGGGTTCACCATGGAGAAGGATTTGATGCTGAGATTGTGGAATATACAGAGGATGCAAATGAACCTAATCAGCTAGGTGTGTTGGATTTGGATGAGCATGACAATGAAGATGAGGGTATGACAGAGATGCTTGCAGACCTATATACAGCTACAGAAGAAGATGGACAACAGCCTAAGTTTGTTAAAGTTCTTGAAGATGCAAAACATGCTCTTTGCTCGGGTTCTATGCACTCAAGGTTCTCCTTTCTAGTCAGATTGCTTCATATCAAGTCATTCTATAGGATCAGCAACACAGCATTTACTGCATTATTGAAGTTATTGTTAGGGTCATTCCCTAATTGTGATCTTCTAGAATCATATGACAAAGCAAAGAAGTATCTCAGAGAATTGGGCCTTGGATATGAGTTAATCATGTTTGTGAGAATAATTGTGTATTGTTTTGGAAGGATTTTGCCAAGCTAGACAATTGCCCAAAATGCAAGGAATCTAGGTGGATAGATGTAGATGGCTGCAAATGGCTTCCTAAAAAGGTTTTGAGACATTTTCCTCTTATACCTAGGCTGAAGAGGATGTTTGCATCTAAAGCAACATCTGAGGAGACATAGTGGCACAAGACGAAGCGTGTTCCTATGGACAATGAAATGAGTCATCCAGCCTATGGCGATGCCTAGAAATACTTTGATGAAGTGTATCCAAGCTTCGCTGCAGATACAAGAAACCTAAGTCTTGGTGTAGCTACAGATGGGTTCTATCCATTCGGCAACATGAACACATCGTATAGCATGTGGCCTGTACTTGTAAAGGTATACAATCTACCACCATGGTCATGCACCGATGCATCCAATTGCATCATGGCATTGCTCATCCCAGGACCAAAGTCTCCAGGCAAGGACTTTGACATATTCTTAGAACCTCTTATTGAGGATTTGTTAAAACTCTGGGAGGGTGTCAGAACTTATGATGTATTGAGTGGTTCAAAGTTTGACCTTCATGCTACAGTACTATGGTGTATCCATGATTATCCAGCTTTGGAGGTTTTGTTAGGGCGAATTACTAAAGGTTACTATGCATGTATTTATTGCAACAGAGATCCATTGTCAAGGAGGCTAAGGAAAAGGATATGTTACATTGGACACCATCGCTACCTTCCAAGAACTCACAAGTGGCGAAGAAGCTTGGCTTTTGATGGACACCGTGAAAACCGGTTGAGCCAGGAAAGTTGAGTATAAGGAGATGTTGGAGTGTCTAGAGAAGATAAAAGATGTTAGGCCTGGTAAACCTGATGGTAGCAAGAAAAGGAAGCGTGGAGAGAAGGACAATGAGCCAAAATTGTTTAGCCGCATGTCCGCTTTGTGGAAACTGCCTTATTGGAAAAACTTGAAGCTGCCATATAATCTTGATGTGATCTATATAGAGAAAAATATATGTGATGCCCTTCTGGGCATAATACTCCATCTTGAGGGCAAGAATAAGGATACAGTTAATGCGAGACTTGCTTTACAGGATATGGGCATACGAGCTGACTTGCATTTAGAACAAGATGGCAATTCAGTTTCCATTCTAGCAGCATGGTATGCCTTGAAGAAAGAAGAAAATGTTGCATTTTGTGGATTTCTGAAAAGTATATGCTTTCAACCTGACATGATGCATTAGTGCAGATGGTTCCAAGGTGCATGGCCTCAAAACTCATGATTGCCACGTCCTCTTCCAAAGAATTTTACCAGTCGGTCTTCGGAGACTAGTGCACAAGGACATATATGAAGCAGTTGTAGAGTTGGGTAAATTTTTCTAGGAGATATGCAGTAGAAAACTAAAGGTTGGTGCAATCAAACGTCTGAAAGAAGAAGTCCCTATGATCCTATGCAAGCTAGAGAAAATATTTCCTCCTGCCTTTTTTGATGTGATGGTCCACTTGGCTGTCCATCTACCTGATGAAGCACTCCTAAGAGGTCCTGTGCAATATGGATGGATGTACCTGATCGAATGTCAAATGGGCACTTTGAAGGGGTATGTGAGGAATAGGGCCAGACCTGAAGGATCCATCCCTAAGGCGTACATAGCTAATGAGGCCTTGACCTTTTGCTCAAGGTACATGGAAGATGTTGCCACCAGATTTAATCAGGATGATGACAAATGGGAGGGAGCATCAGATGGTGACCTCTCTATTTTTCAGCGTAGTGTTAAACTCTTAGGAGCCAACAGGGTTATATATCTTGAGGACAAAGATTTTGACAAGCTTTATTGGTATGTGCTAAACAACTGTGATGAGGTAGAGCCATATTTGGGGTGAGTATTTTTTGTATAACATGAATGGCTAATGACATCATTGTATTTTTTTGTATAACATGCAAGACCAATACGTATTCTGAACTATGTGTGCAGCATGTTTAGAGAAGAGTTACAGAAAGAAGGTGCCCATGATGTTGAGAAATGGTTGGAAAATGAATTTTCTACTTGGTTTAGGAGTCATGTAAGTGGTTCCAGAAGTATTTTTAACTTCACATGATCATGTCATGTCGTCCTGAATTAATATTTCAATTTTTCACTTATTTTGCTTTCTTAGATCAAGACGCTATGGAAGGATAATCGTGAAGAGGTTACTGAATATGCATTATCATGTCGTCCTGACCTTAGAGTGAAAGTATGGGCATCATGCAGTGTGAATGGTGTTCGGTACAACACTGTCGACCGTGACAAACAAAGAAGACATAAAATAGTGGAGTGCTGGTGGATGGATCACATAACGGGGTGTTCACTGAATTTTATGGTCAGCTGAAACAGATACTTGAGTTAAACTACAACTCCAATTTGGAATTCCATCAAACGGTGGTACTTTTTTGGTGTGAGTGGTTCAGTCAAGATGGCAAAGTTAGAACCATTAGAGATGATGGCCATTTTAGATCCATCAATATTGAGATGTTTTGGTACAAGACAGATCCATTTATATTAGAAACTCAATTAAGAAAGGTCATCTATGTGGAGGACACACTGTTTTGCCAAAATTGACGTGTTGTCCAAAAATTTGAACATAGGAGCATGTACGATATCACTGAAACAGAGTTGACCAATGTGCACCAAGATGAGACTGGTTCTAATAATGAACTTGAGGTGCAAGATCTAGATCAAGGGGAAGCAATTGATGATGATGGCTTAGATGAGCCTACACCAGTGTACCGGCATGTAGATGGAGAAATATCTACTGCTGCTGGTAACTTACAAGTTCTTATCAATAGAAGGGAAGAAGACTTGGCTGAAGACTGTGACTGTGAAGGTTCTGAAGATGACACTATCTTAAAGTATTTTAGTGAGAATGATAGAGATCCCATGGAATGTAATGATGATGATTAGGTTGCATGTTTTAGAGTATATTTTGGCTGTTAACTATCATTTTTGGTATGTTGATGTATGAATCTCCAGTACAAAGAATTTCTGTACTTTCCTGTTCCTGAATTTCTGTTGGAATTCTTCAGGTTCAGGTTCAGTGAAAACAGCACAAAGAAATACATGACAATCATAATTCAGTGTACTGTCCACAAAATTGCTCTAGGCTGTACTTTCCTATATTTACTTCACTCTATAGATAGGCTTCAGCAGCAAAAGGTCACAATTTAGAATACTCTGATGCTAGTTTCAATTGATTGAAGCAGCACAGGTCATAAGTTATTTGGTTGCATATCACCTTACTGATGCAGAATACACAGGAGGCCAGCTTCAAGTGGTCACAATTCAATTCAGATTTCAGAGTTCAGGTTGAAAACCTAAAATCACTACAATGCACTTGGTGATGAATGAAACTAGCAGTGGGACACATCATTAAGGACACAATGCATAAAATTGACATTATTATTACCATCTATTAAAAATCTTCTATACATACTGAAAATACCATTACACTTCACATATTTCGATTTCTGCCTTTACAATTTCACAGAACATTGAAATATGTCATTACAATTTCACAGAACACCAAAATATAACATTACAATCTCAGAGGATTCTGAAACTGAAGCACCGACTTCGGCTGCTCCGTCGTCCATTTGCTGGCATTGTCAGGATTAGCTTGTAACCCTTTGCAGCAGCCATGAAAGCAAGCCCTATGCCAGTGTTTCCACTCGTAGGCTCAACCAAAACACTCTACAGAAAGAATAAAGGTGGATCAGTTTTTTGTATGAAGATTCCACTTTCTGCATATATAAATTAAACAAGAGAAGACCTATGATAATCATGTCAATTTAAGACAATGCATACAGATATACCTGCATGACTGCGTGCAGTATAAAATTTATCATTCATGAATTATGGCATTGCCTTTTCTCATGAAGAAAATATATGAAAGATACAATAGGCATTCAAATATATCTAAATGAGATGTTTGCAATTGCAGACAGCAATCTTTTGTATGAGATATGGCATTGATCGGAGTGTTTGGTCATAAATAAGCATGAGTGACTCTACTATATTCACCTTTCCTGGAGTGATTAGACCCTTCTCTTCTGCGTCCGTGATCATACTATAACCAATCCTGAAAACCATTGCCACCAGAATGCAAATAACTAAGGCACCATTATCAGTAAGGACAGGGACAAATGGGTGCAGTTGATACCTATCCGGTCACCACCTTGTTGAGGCCGGTGGCGTGGGTGCACGGCGGCAGTGTGTGGTGGCTGGTGGCGTGGGTGCACGGCGGCGACGCGTGGTGGCCGGTGTGTCAAAGGACTGAGGCGGCACCTGGCTGATTTGGTTGTGGTGGGGGATTCGAGGGATTTGGGCGTGGTGGCTTCTGAGGCTGATGGGGTGGGTCCAGCCGATCAACTCTTCAAATGGTTGGACTCAGTTTAGCTTGGGGTGAGGCTGACTGGTGGGTCCATGATGGTAAAATGGTAGTCAAATCCATAATTTTAGTTCAATTTGAATCTAATTTCAACCAAATTTTCAATGCAATGTTGAAGTCCTACATTAAAGTACAATAATTATAGAACTCGTACTCTAATGGTCATCATATCAAGTGTATTGTCCTATACTGTTGTATGGCCCTATAATGTTAAGTTGTTGTATGTGTGTTAATTGTACTATAATGGTCATCGTATCAAGTGGTATATGTGTGTTGTTGTAGAGAACTCCTACTAATATATGGTCCATATCAAGTGTAGTTTATATATGAGTATATAACTCTACAACCACATAAAAGTTAACCAAGCATATACTGAGTTGTTGTATATGTGTTTTCTTAACCACATAAAATTCATTCATGCACAGATTGAATATACTGAGTTGCTGTACATGTGTTCTGTTATATGCCGTATAACGAGAAGACAAAACCTCTCTTTGTTAATGATGAGTACATAAGTACAATGTGTAGTGCATAGCTACAAATAAGGGATCATGTATATTTCCCTATAATTTATACTTAATGTATGAAAGAAGGTAACAAGTACTTAAAAAAACATCATTGTAGATTAGTACAGTAGTATAAAAACATCATTATAAACAAAAATAATTTGAATCCCAAACACATGAAAATTAATGTCAAATTCATAATCAAAGAGATGATCATGACAAACCTCCTGTAGTGTCATGGACTGAAATGAAGGTTGAAATGAGAGCAAGGTTTGTCCCTCGTCATTACAAGCGTGATCTATTTGACAAATTGTAGGGCCATAGACAAGGAGGTCGCACGGTGGATGAATGTTACAAGAAGATGGAGATGGCCATGATTTGTGCCAATATATATGAACATGAAGAGCAAACCATGGCACATTTTCTTGGTGGTTTGTGATGGAAATATGCCCTAGAGACAAGTTCTGGAGTAACCAGAAGTTCTGGTGAGGAGCCATTGTGTGTACCATGGGGATGATGAGTGATTGTCAACGAGGAATGAAGAAGAAGAGAAGACTTGACCGTGACGGAGTTCGCGTGCGACTCAGGTACACGGATGGACG
>KE371999.1:533328-552729 GCA_000418225.1 Zizania latifolia
TTTGAAGGTTTTTCGTGCTGTTCCAGGCAAACCGGAACTTCCGGTTTGCCACCGGAACTTCCGTTTTGAACCTTCTGTATCGCGTTCTGGATCAGTCGGAACTTCCGGCTCCGACCGGAACTTCCGGTACATCGGAACTTCTGACTCTGTCCGGAACTTCCGATTTGAGCTCTCTGTCTGGTGTTCTGGATTAGTCGGAACTTCCGGCTCCGACCGGAACTTCCGGTACATCGGAACTTCCGGCTCCAAATCGGAACTTCCGATTTGGACCTTCTGTCTAGAATTTTATTTTCCGCAGATTTTCTGTTTTGCGCCCATTCACCCCCCCTCTGGTCGCTAGATTCGGTCATACATCTGGTTGGACCGGAACTTCTGGGCCCACTCTGTTAGCAAGTTTTGGATGAACCGAAAGTTCTGGGCCTGCTCTGGTAGCAAGTTCTGGACGAACCAGAAGTTTCGGTTGGACCGGAAGTTCCGGGCCTGCTCTAGAGGCGAATTCTGGACAAATCAGAAGTTCCAGTTGGATCGGAACTTCTGGACCGAAATAAATTCGATACAGAAGGTTATTTTTGGAAGTTTTGGGCTTAGGCCAGAACTTCCGAGCCGAACGTGCAGATTAGATCATTGTATGGTAGGTCTGCCAAAGCAGAGAGCCATCTTTTATCTTAACCAGTTATGGTGTTTGTCGGACAAATAAAAGCATAGTATTAGTTTGCTTAACAAAGCTATCAAAACGGTTTTGGGCTTTGGGGCATAGAGTTGGGCGTCGAGGCATTGGATGCCACCCCAACGAACAAGAGTCACATAGGGATGTGATTAGCAAAGTGTTGCTTACATATGTCACTAATTTTCTAGCAGTAATGCCAAAGCTCACTAGAAGTTAGTTGAATATGGATCTTGTCCAACTACATGTCGTAAGAGGGAAAATGATTGTATATCATGTAGTGGAGCATCTTTTAGTTGATAGAAGATTCACATAGCATAGTGCTAAAACTTGCATTTTTGTTGTAGATCATGGCACCTACTGCTAGTAACACTTTTAGTTTTAATTTGCGATCAATTCTTGAAAAAGAAAATCTTTCTGGAACAAACTTTATTGATTGGCATAGAAACTTGAGAATTGTTCTCAAACAAGATAAAAAGGAATATGTTCTAGAGGAGCCCCATCCTGATGAACCAGCTGATAATGCATCTATCGTGGATAAGAGGGCTTATGAGAAGCACGCCAATGATTTGATTGATGATAGTTGTCTCATGCTTGCTTGTATGTCCTCTGAGCTTCAGAAGTAATATAAGAACAGGGATGCCTACGATATGATCGTGGGACTCAAAGGCATATTTGGGAACCAAGCTCAGGCCGAGAGGTACAACACCTCAAAGTCCTTGTTTACGTGCAGGTTGGTAGAAGGTAGTCTAGTCAGTCCTCATTTGATCAAGATGATTGGTTACATTGAGAGCCTGAAAAAACTTGGTTTTCCCCGTGGCCAAGAGTTGGCTACGGATGTGATTCTCCAGTCGCTCCATGGGAGCTTCGAGCCGTTTATTTTGAACTTCATATGAACAGCATTGTGAAAAGCATGGCTGAATTCCGTGAGATGTTAAAGACTACTGAAGAAAGCATTAAGAAAAGCTCTAGTCATTTGATGATGGTTCAGAAGGATAGCAAGAAGAGAAAACGCAAGGGCAAAGCTAAAGCTTCAGATGAGATCTTGAGCTCTAAGCCTAAATCTACTGAAAAGTCTAAGGTTGGCCCTGCAACTTCTGACACTTGCCACCACTGCCATAAGATTGGTCATTGACAGAGGACCTACAAGTTGTACTTGGAAGAACTCAAGAAGAAGGGAAGTAAGACATCCACTTCAGGTTTAAATGTTATTGAAATTAATCTTGCTACTCGTCCAAGTGATTCATGTGTATTTGATACAGGATCAATGATTCACACTTGCAAATCATTGCAGGGACTGAATAGGACAAGGAAGTGTGCAAGAGGCAAATTGGATGTGCACGTTGGCAATGGTGCAAGAGTTGCTGCGTTGGTCATCGGCGTTTATTCTTTGTCGCTACCCTCAGCATTAGTTTTGAAATTGAATAATTGTTATTACATTCCTGCCTTGGACAGAAACATTATCTCTTCTTCAATTTTGGAGGAAGATGGTTATGAATTCATAATAAAAAACAAGTGTTGTTCGATATTTTTAAATGGTATGCTCTATGGTACTTGTCCATTGATGAATGGATTATATATTCGGAATCTTGAGGATACACATATTTATAAAATTAATACGAAGAAGCCACAGCTTAATGATTTGAATCCCACTTTTGTTTGGCATTGTCGTTTAGGTCATATAAATGAGAAACATATGCTGAAGCTCCATAAAGATGGTCTTCTAGAGTCCTTTAATTTCAAATCATTTGACACATGCGAGTCTTGTTTACTTAGTAAAATGACTAAGATGCCTTTCACTGGTCAAAGTGAGAGGGCAAATGAATTGTTGGCCCTTGTACATACAGATGTATGTGGACCAATGAGTTCTACATCTAGATGTGGTTTTCAGTACTTTATTACTTTTGCCGATGACTTTAGTAGATTTGGTTACATCTACTTAATAAGGCATAAGTCGGAATCCTTTGAAAAGTTCAAAGAGTTCCAGAACGAGGTATAAAATCATATAGGCAAGACAATTAAATTTCTGCGATCGGATCGTGGAGGTGAATATTTGAGCCATGAGTTTATTGATCATCTAAAGCAATGTGGAATTGTTCCACAGCTGACTCCACCGGGCACACCTCAATGGAATGGGGTGTCCGAGCAGAGGAACCGAACCTTGTTAGACATGGTCCAGTCAATGATGAGTCAATCTGATCTTCCATTGTCCTTCTAGGGATACACTCTAGAAACTGCTGCTTTCACATTGAACAGGGTTCCATCTAAATCTGTAGAGAGGACGCCATATGAGATGTGTACTGGGAAGCATCCCAGGTTGTCTTTTCTAAAAATATAGGGTTGTGAGGCCTATGTAAAATGTTTGACGTCTGATAAGCTCACTCCCAAATCTGATAAATGCTTCTTTGTGAGGTATCCTAGGGAAACCAAAAGATATTACTTCTATAACCGGGAAGAAGGCAAAGTGTTTGTCACCTGGAATGGTGTCTTTCTTGAGAAAGAGTTTCTCTCAAAAGGAGTTAGTGGGAGCATGGTGCAACTCGAAGAAGTTCGAGAACCACTCGAAAGTGTTTTAGCTCCTATCGAACCATAACTCGATATGCAAGATATTGGAGAACTTGTTGTCGAGACACCAGCCCCACGTCGGTCGGAAATGGTTAGTCGTGCACCCGAGCGGTTTGTGTTTCCAACCACGGGGCAGCACAATATATTATTATTAGACAATGATGAACCTAAGACCTACTCGGAAGTAGTTATGGGACTAGACTCTGAGAAATGGCTTAGAGCCATAAGATCCGAATTAGAATCCATGCGAGAAAATCAAGTTTAGAACTTGGTCGATCCACCTGATGGTGTTAAAACTATCGAGTGTAAATAGATTTTTAAGAAAAAGATAGACGTTGATGGAAATGTTCACATCTATAAGGCACAATTAGTGGTGAAAGGTTTCAGACAAATTCAAGTTGTTGATTATGATGAAACATTTTCGTCTGTCGCAATGCTAAAGTCTATCCAGATCATCCTAGCAATTGCTGCATATTATGACTATGAGATATGGTAAATGGATGTCAAAACGGCTTTCCGTAATGGAAATCTAAGTGTGGATGTGTACATGACACAGCCTGATGGTTTTATCGATCCAAACAATGCTGGGAAAATTTGCAAGCTTCAAAAGTCCATTTATGGGCTGAAGCAAGCTTCTCGGAGTTGGAATCTTCGTTTTGATGAAGTGATCAAAGGGTTTGGTTTCATCAAGAATGAAGAAGAGCCTTGTGTTTACAAAAAGGCTAGTAGGAGCGCACTTGTATTTCTGGTCTTATATGTAGATGACATATTGTTGATTGGAAATAATATTTCAATGCTCGATGCTGTTAAATCTTCGTTGCGAAAAAGTTTCTCAATGAAAGATCTTGGAGAGGCAGCATACATATTGGGCATAAAGATCTATAGAGATAGATCGAGAAGGCTAATTGGATTAAGCCAAAGCACGTACATTGACAAGGTATTGAAACGGTTCAATATGTAGGATTCCAAGAAAGGTTTCTTGCCAATGTCATATGGTATTAGTCTCAATAAGAGTTAGTGTCCTTCGACACCTGATGAGCTAGAGAAGATGAGTGTGATCCCGTATATTTCCACAATCCGGTCCATCATGTATGCCATACTTTGTATACGCGTAGATATCTCCTATGCTCTAAGTGTTACGAGCAGATACCAATCAAACCTGGGTGAATATCACTAGGCGATGGTAAAGAGTATCCTCAAGTACTTGAGAAGAACTAAGGATATGTTCCTAGTCTATGAAGGTGTGGAGGAGCTCGTTGTAAATGGTCACATTGACGCTGGCTTCCAAACCAACAAGGATGATTCGAGATCGCAATCTGTATTTGTGTTTTGCCTCAATGGAGGCGCAGTGAGTTGGAAGAATTCCAAGCAAGAAACGGTTGTAGATTCAACAACGGAGGCCGAGTACATTGCAGCTTCTTCTGAAGATGCAAAGGAGGATGTTTGGATCAGAAAATTTGTTTCTAAGTTGGGTGTTGTCCCTAGTGCGTCCAGTCTAGTGGACCTCTATTGTGATGATAGTGGTGCCATTGCGCAAGCCAAGGAGCCTAGGTCACACCAGAAGTACAAGCACATACTGTGGCGCTATCACCTCATCCGAGAGATCATAGATAGAGGTGATGTAAAGATATGCAAGGTGCACACGGATTTGAACATTGCCGATCTGTTGACAAAACCTCTCTCGCAGCCCAAGCATGAGGCGCACTTGAGCTCTATGGGTATTAGATACTTGTGTGATAGAGTCTAGTGTATGTGAGAGAAGGGGTCTTGTCTATGTTGATGTATTTTGGATAATTGGTTATCTTGTTCCTTGAATAATTATCTTTTACATTGATCGGCAAGTATATGACTTATTTGTGAGACTCTTTGTTTTATAATGATATTATTCTAAACGATCCCTAATCTCATATCATCATGTGGGACAGTGATGATTTATAGATTAGCATATTTGACTGATTGATGATCATGTTTCACAGATCATAGATATAGAGATATCAAATCAGTGATGTGGACATATGTTAGAGAACATGGTGTTGGATAGACCCACCTTGAGATACTGCTAGGATTGTTATTCTTGATGTGCCATCAGTTGTCATCTCAAATAGTGTACCTACAGAATTCTTTGACCTGAGATCGTCATTGATTCCAGAATGTGTAGTAACACACTTAGGGGCTTCCAAACGCTATTCCGTAACTGAGTAGTTATAAAGGTTGCTTTTGGGTATGTTATGAAACATGTCTTGGGATGTGAGCGATCAAGATGGAATTTACCCTCCTAAATAACGGGAGAGATGTCTCTGGGCCCCTCGAGATAGTTGGATTGGGAAAGTGCATGGCCATGCCATTATGATTAAAAAGTTATTCATGATTAATCCATTACTTGATCGAGTGAAGTGTCGAGCTATCACAAGGGTGGCATGAATCTCGTCTTGAGCTTGACTAATGTCGTGTGGTAAAGGAATTAGTGCATGAGTATATTAAGGTTTAGAAAATATGATTTTGATTTTGTATGCATTCGGGAGTTAATATGTGCTGCTAGGTACCGCTATTGATCAGCGATCCAGAAAGGGTTTTCGGGTAGCGGCCGTTTGCATATGAACCTATTAGGTCACACGCTTGAGGAGATGAGATTTAAAGCTTGCAAGAATTGGTTCTTGTGCAAGTGGGAGATTGATGGAAATATGCCCAACAGAATTCTGGGGAACCAGAAGTTCTGGCTTGAGGACGAAAGTTCTGGGTTCTAGAGCAACCGGAAGTTTCGATGGGACCGGAAGTTCTGGGCCAACCCCAGTTTTGGTTTCTAGAGGAACCGGAAGTTCCGGTTGGACCGAAAGTTCCAGGACTGCCTAAAAGGTGAATTCTGGATGAACCGGAAGTTCCGGGTAGAACCGAAACTTCTGGGTCAAAATAAATTCGATACAGAATGTTATTTTCAGAAGTTCTGGACCTGGACCAGAACTTTTGGGCCAGACGAACATATTAGATCTGTTGGGCTTTAATATTGATTAAAGGCCCATGAGAGGGCAATATATAAGGAGAGGAGGGGCTAGGACAAAAAGGCTACTATTGGTTGTTGCTTTCACCCTTACCCTAACCCTAGCCACCACCTCTCCCATGGCCACAACTGTTGTGGCCGCATCTCCCCTAACCTCTCGCGTAGTACTAGCATACCGGCTTGAGGTGATCCCATCCCTATATGTGTGGATACCATAGAGGCGCCGCTGCAATTGTGGTGCTGATCATCTCGATGTGAGGATAGCAAGGCTGCATCGTCTTCATCGCTAAGGATCGGACGGAGCTGGGCGGAGTTGATCGAGGACGCGCTTCCCTAACTCTTCTTTCGCTGCCCTAGCACGTCTCGCGGCTAGACGTAACGGTCCATGATCCCATTATTCGCATGGTTCCTATGTTGAACAGTGTAAAAACGTTTTGTTTTATGCTAGGGTAGCCTCTCCATTACCCAATACTCACCTGCTGTGGCCATATCTCCCCTAACCTCGTGCGTGGTACTAGCATACTAGCGTGAGGTGATCCTGTCCCTGTACGTGTGGATACCATAGAGACGTCGCTGCAATTGTGGCGCTGATCATGTTGACGTGAGGATCGCAAGGCTTAATCGTCTTCGCCGCCGACGATCTGACGGAGCTAGGTGGAGTTGATCGAGGACGCACTTCCCCAACTCTTCTTTCGCTGTCCTAGTATGTCTCGCGACTAGAGGTAACAATCCATGATCCCATTACTCGCATGGTTTCTGTGTTGAACGGGGTAGAAAACGTTTTATTTTATGCTAGCGTAGCCTATCCGTTCCCCAATAGTTTGAACTATCCTATCAAGCGCATCGTTGAATTTTAGCCTTACGACAATGCGGTAGAATTAGTGTATTAAGCAATCAAAGCTAAACAGCAAGTACAAGATTTGAACGTAACAAAGAATTCTTCTTTTGCCTCCCGTTGAACTCTTAACAATCCAGCACCTGCAGTAGGTAAATCCACCTCTCAGTTCAATTCTTTCCACGCTAACAGTTCTGGTGAGTGTGTTTCTTTCGGTGCCCATGCAGCTCAAAGTGGAAAGGAGCAATCTACCCCAAATGTGAAGCAAGGTCCAACAGCAAGTGCTTCTTCCTTAGGTTCTACAGCGAAGAGTAGTGCTATTCAATGTTTCAAGTATTTGGAGGCGAGGACATATCTTAAGGGAGTGCCCAAACAACCACACAATGCTAATAACCGAGGGAGGTGAGTATGAATCTGCAAGTGAAGAAGAAGATGATCCTACTACCGAATTGGGTGAGGAAGAAAACAAGATGACTTACTATGATTTTGAGAGTGGTCAATCCCTCATTGTCACAAAGAAAGTGTTAAGCGTACAACCAAAGCAAGATCATGAATAACGCTGCAATCTATTTCACATGAAGGCAAAGGTAAATGATCGTGTATGTAGGGTAATCATAGATGGTGGAAGCTGTCATAATTTAGCAAGCAAAGAAATATGTGAAAATTTTGGATTGAAGCAGTTGCAATACTCGCATCCATACTATGTGCAGTGGTTGAATAATTGTGGAGAAGTGAAGATTCAGCATACAGTGAAGGTGCCTTTCAAAATTGGTGAGTATTATGATATGATAGAATGTGATGTTGTTCCTATGACGGTTTGTTATTTGCTGCTAGGTCGACCATGGCAATTTGATCATGGCATTCAACATGATGGTCACACCAATCAGTACTCATTCAAGTGGAACAATAAAGAATTTGTCTTTCGACCAATGTCTCCTACTTAAATTTATGCTAATACAATGCAAAAGAATGTGATAAATGTTGCAAGTGTTAAGGAGCAAGAGAAGAACAAAATTGAGAAACACAATTCTATGAGTGAGTGCTACACACCAAATGAGAATGAGAATAAAAAGGGTGAGAAACAAAAGTTAGTTATGCTAGCCACAAAATCAAAACTAAGAGAAGAAAATAAAAACTCAAATTGTGTGCATTTTGTGCTAATATACAAAGTTGTATTGTTTTCTACTAATAACATCTCATCTCTTCCAAGTGCTACCACAAATGTTTTGTATAAGATCGAAATACACTAACCACGACAACCAGAGGGGGTGAATGGTTGTAGTACTTCAAAATTGACACCAAAAACAAAATCAGAAAACTAATTCCCGAGCGCTATAGAAATTTCCCGAGGACTGAAATTTTCTCGAGGACCCTGGAATTTTCCCGAGAGCTTTCCTGAGGAGTCTGTAAATTTCCTGAGGGCTTTCCCAAGGAATAAAAATAGCCTGATCAAGCAGTGGTAAAATGAGCGTAACTTTTGATCCATAACTCGGATTGATCTAAAATTTTAACACGAGAAACTACACTTCAATACGAAACTTTCTCGAGTAGTTTCACTCAAATCCAAGTTCCCAATCAAAAGTTTTTATCCTCGAGATTTGCTATACCGTAAAAACAGAGCAGATCCAATCAAAAAATTAAAACCTTAATTACTCCTAAAATACAATGAATTAACCAATAAAACTTTTCAGATCTCTCTTAATGTCCTAGCATGGTTTTGTATGAATCAATTTGAATTAAATTGTAAGTAAAAGCAAAATCACAGAATAAGCCAAAACACAAACCGATGATCATTAAGAAGAAAGAAAGTGATACCACACTCCTTGATGCTTGAAGATGAATCTTTATTGTATAAGAGTGTTTACAAGGTGCATTCAAAGCACCCCTTACCTAATCCACATTCAAAACTCTAGATGAAGAGCAAAAGGCCAAACCCCAATTTTTCTCTCTTGACCATGGCACTTATTATGCTCTCCCCTATAGTCTATTTATAATCCCATCATGTGGGCCATGGCTGCCACCATGAGCCATAAAATTAACAATTTTTGAAGTCTTAATCCACTTAGAAATCCATATTTCTTAAAAATCCTCAAATCCTAACTCCTTCTGAATTTACCTTCTTTCCATATTCACACGCATCCTGGGTATGCCATATGGAAACCTCTCTTTCTTTATTCGCACACATCCCACGTACGACATATAGAAACCTCATCTTCACGTGCCACATCCACTAGCTCAAGCGTCCCTCATGACATCCCTGATCATTCTGAACCTTAGCTCCTCCCCGAGCCTAGCTCCGATCCCGTCATCGACCACAACTCGCCCTCAAGCAATACCTGCACATGAACAAACCAAGAAACCCTTTTTCTGAGCACATGATCTTTCTAACTTGACTCAATCAGTCCAATCAATCATCAACATGGTGAATTTATTGAATAAACAATTTAAAGCACATGATCTGACTTGAACATCAAAAATTTGAGTGATCCAAAATCTCGAGTGCAGAATTCTCTCGGATGCAGAATTCTCTCAGATGCAGAATTCTCTAGAGGGCTAAATTCTCTCAACGGCTGAATTTTCTCGAGTGCTAAGTGTTGAGTGCCCGACAAGGGTGCTCAACAACTCGACCAAAGTGCTCGACCACTCAAACCAATCAAAACTAATTTATTCAACACATATCAACATCAAATTAATTTATTCATCACTTATCAATGATCATACACATGATCTCACATTTTATAGGAGTTTAATGATATTTTTCTAGAAGAAATACCTACTGGTCTTCCCCCACTTCATGGCATTGAACATCAAATTGACCTTATCCCAGGAGCTTCTCTTCCAAACCGACCGTCGTATCGAGCCAATCCATAGGAAATGAAGGAAATACAGCAACAAGTACAATTACTTTTTGAAAAAGAGTATGTTCGTGAAAGCCTTAGTCCATATGCAGTTCTTGTTATTTTAGTTCCTAAGAAAGATAGTACATGGCGCGTGTGTGTAGACTGTACAGCGATTAACAACATCATAATTAGATATCGACAACCTATTTATAGGTTAGACAACATGCTTGATGAATTGAGTGGTGCTGTTATTTTCTCTAAAATTGACTTGCGTAGTGGGTATCATCAAATCAGAATGAAAGAGGGCGACGAGTGAAAAAGTGCATTCAAAACAAAATTTGGTTTGTGTGGGTGGCTAGTGATGCCTTTTGGTTTAACTAACACATCCAGTACATTCATGAAACTAATGAATCATGTTTTGAGAGCCGTCATTGGAAAATCTGTTGTGGTTTATTTTGATGACATTCTAATATACAGTCGTAGCAAGGAAGAGCACGTTGACCATATTGCACAAGTGCTACAAGCGCTTCGATCTAAAAAATTGTATGCTAACAGGGAGAACTGCACATTTTGCACAAGCAAGGTTGTCTTTTTAGGCTTTTTTCTGCACAGGGAGTAGAAGTGAATGAATCTAAAGTTGAAGCAATCAAGAATTGTCCCACACTGTCAATGTTCTATCGATGTTTTGTGAAGAATTTTAGCACCATCATTGCACCTTTAAACAAGCTCACCAAAAAATGTGTTTAATTTGTTTGGGGTAAGTCACAAGAAAAAGTGTTTCAAGAACTTAAAAAATGCCTTACTGAAGCACCTTTGCTTATTTTGCCTGATTTTGACAAACCATTTAAAATTGAATGTGATGCTAGTGGTTTGGGTGTTGGTGGTGTTTTGATACAAGAAGGAAAACCAGTAGCATACTTTAGCGAGAAACTTGGTGGTGCTCAATTAAATTGTCATGTTTATGATAAAGAGTTGTATGCTTTGGTCCATGTTCTAGACACTTATCGACATTGTCTATTGTCCAAAGAATTTATCATACATTATGATCATGAAGCATTAAAATATTTGAGAGGGCAATCTAAACTGAACCATAGACATGCTAAATGGGTTGAATTTATTGATCTTTCCCATACATTGTGAAATACAAGAACGGCAAAGAAAATGTGGTTGCTGATGCCTTGTCTCGTAGGATTGTACTTTCAAATAAACTATCGATTAAGGTTCTTAGACTAGAATGTTTAAAAGATTTATATGCTGCAGATAAAGAGTTTATTAAACCATACTCTAAATGCAAAGGGAAAGGTTGGGGCAAGTTCCATATTGATGATGGATTTTTGTTTTGCGCTAACAAGTTATGTGTTTCAGATTCCTCCGTGCGTTTACTATTGTTACAGGAATTACATGTCAGTGGTCTAATGGGACATTTTGGGAGGGACAAGGCATTGGCCATGCTATCTGACCACTTCTATTGGCCAAAGATGCAACGAGACGTTGAATGATTTGTGAAAAGATGTGTCACATGTCATAAAGCTAAGTCCAAAATTAATTCCCATGGTTTATACATTTTACTTCGTGTTCCTAGTGCGTCTTGGGAGGATATTAGCATGGATTTTGTTCTACGGTTTCCTAGGACAAAATGTGGGAGAGATACCATATTTGTAGTGATAGATAGGTTCTCTAAAATGGCAGACTTTATTGCTTGTCACAAAAGCGACAATGCGTCACATGTTGCTGACCTACTTTTCAGGGAAATTATCCATTTGTATGGAGTGCCAAGAACCATTGTTTCAGATCGTAATGTCAAGTTTATGAGCTACTTTTGAAAGACATCATAGGCTAAGCTTGGGACAAAGTTGTTGTTTTCAACTTGTCACCCACAAACTGATGGTCAAACCGAGGTAGTGAACCGTGCACTCTCCACGTTACTACGAACAATGATCAAAAAGAACTTGAAGGAGTTGGAGGATTGTCTTCCACACATGGAATTTGTATATAACATGACAGTTCATTCAACAACCCAATTATGCCCCTTTGAAGTTTTTTATGGATTTAAACCAATCACACTACTTAAATTGTTGCCACTTCCACTTCAAGAGAAGGCAAATACGGAGACAAGCAAGCGTGCTGAATTTGTGAAACCATACATTCATAAACAAAAGAAGCTATAGAGAAGAAGGGATGGTATTTTTCTGAAGAGGCAAACAAAACAAGGAAGAAAATGATTTTTGAACTAGGAGGTTTAATTTGGGTGCATCTCCGCTAGGGGTGAAAGTGATTCGGATAGTTTTCGTCTGAATCCAGAAAAAACAGATTCAGATTTTTTTTCAGATATGGATTTTTTCGGATACAGATTTAGATTCAGATTTTTTTTCTGATATGAAAACGGATATGATATTATTGGTATCTGATGAATACGGATTCAGATTAGAATAATCCAGATAACTCTTATCCGGATATCTGAAATAAAAAGCCCATTAGGCCCATTTATTTGTAATCATCAGATTTGCTGTACTCCGATATTTTCTCTTACTTCCAATTCCTTTCTCTTTGGTTTGCCACACGCTGCCTTCATCAGCGCACCGCAATGGCCGCTGCCTCTACTGGTGCACCATCCTAGCCGCTGCCCCCCCTCCTGTGATGCACTGCTCTAGCTACTGCCCCCACCGGCGCCCCACCCTGATCCATCGTTGCTCCATCTCCATGCCATGCGCCCGATGCCACACGCCTCTACCGCCACGTGTGTCGCCCGCTACTGCCGCGCGCCCCTGCTGTCGCGCATGTTGTCTGCTACTAGTAGTGATGGGCTCTTTTGCCTTATAGCGGAGGAGCCTGTTGGGCCAAGCTCCAATGAAGCCGAGTTCTTCGAGCGACTTGACGGCGCGGAGGACTAGTTCTAGGAGTACACCCGAGAGGTGATCAGGGGTGCAGTTGTGCATACTCTGGCTATCGCCCTTGCGTATTACCCGTGATAGGACCCAGTGGCGGTCGCCATGGGGTATCTAGCCACGATCACTATGGAGGATGTCTCGATGCTCCGATAAGGAGTCGAGGAGGCAGCCTTTGCCTTGACTAGGGATCTAGAGCTTTTCCCTCCCGAGATTGACCAAGGCCTGGAGCAGCCGCTAGCCCTCGAGGACCCCTAGGACAAAGTAGTTTAGACATTAGTACCTAATGTAAATACTCATGGCATGTAAATGACAGTGTCACTTTTGTCTTGAATTCATGAAGTATCTTTTGATGCAAATTATCTTCTACTATGATATATCTTCGAGCCCTTAGTATAGTTGTATAGTTCTCAGCGCAGGGAAGCTATGCCATGTACGTGTGTATTGAACATCAAGCATCACAAATGCTCGAGATGTCTCGAATAGTAGTCGAATTACTTAGGTGAGGCGACCAAGCCCCCGAGGCTCTTGACAGTGTTGGGGAACATAGAGGCTACGCTAGCCAAAAACAAAACTTTTTCTACCACGCACATTAGGAAGCCTTGCTAGAGAGGGACCATAGATCATTACCTCAGGCACACTGTGCAGCGAAAGGTGGTACGGGGCGTGGTCCCAATCTTCACGACATAGGATCACAAACTGATAACTAGCCTCAAAGAGACCAAGATAACTAGCTACAAGCAGCCAAGATAATAGTGCAACCTGACGATTGTACTCGAAGCCAACCACTGTCTCGATTACTACAACCTGAATCAAGGGTTCGCACAACCACACTCTAAGTTACCAACCAACACAGTCTACAATCAATCAAGGAAACCTTAAAGGGAGTAGGAGCACCAATTGGGAGACATCCAACGTCCACTTCTGTAATCCCACAAAGAAATCACAAGAGCAAAGGGGTAGAGATTTCACTCTCAATTTGTTAGCACACTGCTAAACAAGGGGTTCTATTTTTTTATTATCAAAAGTCTGTTCTTACAAGAAAAATAAGAAGTATTTATACTAGGAACAACCCTCCTGGCTTGGTATCAAAAGACTCTTAAGTTTCTAGAGAATTTGGCAGCTCAAAGGTCTACAGGAAGAATTCCCGAACAGGTTCGCACAACCCTTTCAGCTTCTATGCAGTCTTCACTAAAGCCATAACTTTTTATTTGGAAGTCCAAAAGATGATCCGTTTGTTGAAGATGAAAGTAGACTTAATTTTCTTTCCAACCATATGCATTGTGGCTATTGAATCATGATAGATTTGATCACCCATCTCTTAAAAGTTGGAAGATTTTTCAGCAGACAACTGGTTGAAAAATCGTGGACGAAAAGTAACAGACGACCGGATTGTTACATACGGTCAAAAGTAACACTGTGGAGAAAAGTAACAGATGACCGGACTGTTACATATGGTGAAAAGTAACACCGTGGAGAAAAGTAACAGACGATCAGACTGTTACATACGGTGAAAAGTAACACCATGGAGAAAAAGAATTATACCCGACCGGACCATTACATACGATGTAAAGTAACACTATGGTGAAAAGTAACGGGCGATCGGTCCAATGTAAAAAGTAACACCACGGAGGAAAAAGTAACACCCGACTGGACCGTTTTCTTGAGCTCGATTTCAATGAGTTGTTGTATTTAAAATCTAACAAGACTCCTCTTTACCAATAAACCTAAGCAAGAGTAAAGTACAAGATTTAGACAGTATAAAATTCTCATTAATATTAAAATATATATCAGCTAAGAACAAGTTCACCTCTTGTTCTAGTTTTTTTGCTCGACTTCACGTAATTGGTCCTTGAAATGGTGTAAACAGTTCTAGCTCCTTCTTAGCTTGTTCTTGTGTGTTTATATGATTTTCTATTAATGGTTTACTGGATTGATCCATATCATCCTCCTCCTCTTGAAAATGAGTCATCCTTGACTCTGCATCATCAAAACCATGGAACTGAGTAAGATCGGCAACATTAAAGGATTTACTTACACCATATTCTGTTAGAAGATCAATCTTATATGCGTTGTCATTGATCTTTGCTAGCACTTTGAATGGTCCATCTCCTCGAGGCATCAACTTTGACTTGCGCTTATCAGGAAATCTTTCTTTGTGCAAATGGATCCAGACAAGATCTCCGGGTTCAAACACAACCTTCTTCATATGTTTGTTCATATTCTTGGCTTTGTGCTGAGCTTTCATCTTTATTTCTTCTCTTGATTTCTTCTCTTGTTTTCTCATGTATTTTCTTCACATATGCAGCACGTTTTGAGGCATCCATGTTAATCCTTTCCTGCAAAGGTAGAGATAACAAATCTATTGGTGCAATAGGTTTAAATCCATAAACAATTTCAAAGGGGCACATATTAGTGGTAGAATATACTGTCCTATTGTAAGCAAACTCCACATGTAGCAAACAATCTTCTCACTCCTTCAAGTTCTCCTTGATCATTATTCTCAATAGCATTGATAGAGTACGATTGACAATTTCAGTTTGTCCATCTGTTTGTGGGTGCTAAGTAGTAGAAAACAGCAACTTTGTGCCAAGCTTTGCCCATAATGTCTTCCAAAAATAACTTATGAATTTCACATCACGATCAGAGATAATGGTCCTCGGCATTTCATAGAGCCGTACAATTTCTCTAAAAAACAAAGTAGCTACATGGGAAGCATCGTCGTTTTTATGACAAGGTATAAAATGTGCCATCTTTAAAAATCTATCAACAACAACAAAAATAGAATCCATCCCCCTCTTTGTCCTAGGCAAACTCAAAACAAAGTTCATGTTAATATCTTCCCACGAAACACTAGGAATAGGTAGGGGAGTATATAATCTATGAGGGTTCAATTTTGACCTAGCTTTATGGTAAGTGATGCAGTGTTGCACAAACTTCTCTACATCCTTCCTCATCTTTGGGCAATAGAAGTGATCAACCAGCAACTTATAGATCTTTTCTCTTCCAAAATGACCCATCATTTTACCTGCATGTGCTTCTTGTAATAAAAAGTGTCTAACCAAACAATTTGAAACACATAGTTTGTTAGCTCTAAACAAGAAACCATCATGCACATGATATTTTTCCCAGTCTTTTGTAGCCTTACATTTCTCATATGGTTCTGAAAATTTATGGTCCTCATGATACAATTCTTTCATACTTTCAAGTCTCAGCACATTTACTTCAAGTTGATTCAATAAAATATGTTTACGGGACAAAGCATCAGCAACAATATTTTCTTTACCTTTCTTGTGCTTCACAACATATGGAAATGTTTCTATGAACTCCACCCACTTGGCATGTCTTCGGTTTAGCATTGATTGACATTTCAAATACTTCAAAGCTTCATGGTCAGAATGAATAACAAATTCTTTTGGCCATAAATAATGCTGCCAAGTTTCAAGAACTCTCACCAGAGTATACAATTCTTTGTTATAAACAGAGTAATTCAATTGAGCTCCTCCCAATTTTTCACTAAAATATGCTATTAGTATCTTATATTGCATTAATACTCCTCCTATGCCAATTTCACTAGCATCACATTCAATTTCAAAAGTTTTAGTGAAATCGGGTAAAGCTAATAAAGGTGCTTCAGTTAAACATTTCTCTAACTTTTGGAAAGCATTTTCTTATGATTCTCCCCATTGAAACACAATACCTTTCTTTGTTAGCTCATTCAAAGGAGCAGCTATGGTGCCAAAATCTTGCACAAATCTTTCATAAAATCTAGCAAGACCATGAAAACTTCTTACTTAACTCACATTCACGGGAGTTGGCCAATTCTTGATTGTTTCCACCTTTGTTTCATCCACTTCAATTCTCTGTCCTGAAACAACAAATGTAAGAAAAACAACCTTCCCTGTACAAAATGTGCACTTCTCAAAGTTAGCAAACAATTTTTCCATTCTAAGCACATCCAAAACTTGTCTAATATTTTCAACATTTTCTTTTAAGGACTTGCTATAAATCAGCAAGTCATCGAAATAAACAACAACAAATTTACTAATAAATGTTCTCAAAACATGGTTTATCAATCTCATGAATGTACTAGGAGCATTAGTCAAACCAAATGACATAACTAACCATTCATACAGCCCAAACTTTATTTTAAAAGCAGTTTTCCATTCATCTCCAAGTTTTATTCTGATTTGATGGTATCGACTTCTTAAATCAATCTTAGAAAATATTATAGAACCACTCAACTCATCAAGCATATCATCTAACATAGGAATAGGATGATGATATCTCACAGTAATATTGTTAATGGCTCTACAATCAACACACATTCTCCAAGAACCATCTTTCTTTGGAAACTAAAATCACAGGAACAGCACAAGGACTTAAGCTTTCACGTACATACCCTTTGTCTATAAGTTCATGTACTTGCCTTTGTATTTTCTTGGTTTCTTCGGGGTTGATGTGGTATGGTGCTCTATTGGGTAACACAGCCCCCGGGATGAGATCAATTTGGTGTTCTATACCACGCAATGGAGGAAGTCTAACAGGAGTTTCATTTAGAAAAATATCTTCGTATTCCTGCAAAAGTTGAGAAACAACACTAGAAAGAGATGTTATGTCATTAGTCAAAAGTAATGCCTTCTTGTACAAGAGTACAATGAGCACCTGAGTTGGGTTATTTCTCACATCTCTCATTTCTGATTTTGTGGCTAACATAACTAAGTTCCCATTCTCTCTTTTCTTTTTATCTCTCATGTTTGGCTTGTGGCTCTCACTCTCTAAATTGTGGATGTCTCTCATTCTATTTTTCTCTCTTTCTTTCTCACTTTCTATCCTAACATCAGAATTCTTTTGTATATATTGAGCCATTATTTATTGAGGTGTCATTGGCTTAAGCACAAAACTCTGCCCTTTTCACTTGATAGTGAATTGATTTGTTCGACCACAATGCAGCGAGGATCGATCAAATTGCCATGGCCTTCCTAGCAGCACTCAACCATGTCTTCATATTCACCAATCTTGAAAGGAACTTTTACTCAATGTTCAATCTTAATATCTCTACTATTATTCAGCCATTGAACATGATACGGATGTGGATGTCGTAGCAATTTTAGACCAAGTTTATCACACATCTCCTTGCTTGCAAGATTGTGGCAGCTACCTCCATCAATAATTACCTTGTAAACCTTGCCTTTCACCTTGGCTCGGGTCTAAAAAAGATAATGACGTTGTCCATTTTCAACTTCTTTAAGTTGTACACTTAAAACTTGAGTCACCACAAGAGCAGCACCATGTTTAAATTCACAAGTTATGTCCTCCTCTACTTCGGTGTCATCTTGATTTGATCTGCCATCAGAAATTTGCTCTTCCTCCTCACTAGTAGATGCATGCTCTCCTTGTTGAGTTACAATGATGGTACGATTGTTTGGATATTCTTTGATGACATGCCCACGCCCTCCACACTTAAAACATTGGATGTCTCTACTTCTTGAGGTAGAACCAATAGAAATTGTTGATGAAGCTACAGATTTACTATTTCCACTTGAATCGGTAGCCTCTTTACCACTAGAAACTCTGGGGGTATTCGAGCGTAAACCTCCACTTGAGTTTACACTTGTACCTCGGGTAAAATTTGCTCTTGGCGTAAATTTGTTGCTACCGGATATAGCCCGTATACTAAAAGAGCTTGTCTTCTTTAGCTTAGAATCTTGCTGTAATTGATGTTCAGCTTTGCTTGCTTGATGCACTAACTGAATAAGATTACGGTATGGCTAAAATTCTACAATCCTTTGAATATCCCTATGCAAACCAGACATAAATCTTGTAATAGATTGTTCTTCATCTTCATAAACATTAGCTCGAATCATAGCTTTCTTCATCACCTTATAATATTCTTCAACAGACCAATTTTCTTACTTCAAATTCTACAATCTATCAAATAGATCACGCCGATAGTGCTTCGGAATAAATCTAGCTCTCATTTCTCGTTTCATTTCAGCCCATGTAGCAATTTCAGCTTGGCCAGCATCTTCTCGGTCATTCATGAATTGCTCCCACCATATTAGAGCATAATCATCAAATTCAAGAGAAGCCATTGCCAAATTATTTTCTTCAGAATAATTATGGATGTGAAAAATCTTGTCAACCTTCAATTCCATGTAAGATAAGCTTTAGGATCAGATCCACCATCAAACTTTGGCATGGTGAAATTCAGTTTACCAAGTCTCTCTCTTCTTCATTGTTTCTTTGGTTACGATTATGACCAAAACGATATGGTACATAATCATTATCATCTCCTTCATATTCAGAATCAGCATAGTCATTATTTCTTTGACCACGACCTCTTCCTCTTAATTGAGCAGCACCTCTTCTTTCATTCCCACGACCAAGGCCGGGTAGCCTCATGGCATGAGCAGCAGCATGATTTCTTCTCTCTTAAGTTTCATGTGCATCTTGAGCAGCATCTTCTTCATCTATTTTATCAGCATGCATGCTTGCATTCTCATCAATAGGATAAAGATCTTGAAGATGAGCCATAATATTTTAAATGCTTGCTTCTATATTCTGCCTCAACTCATTGAATTGAGCCATGCTGATACAATCTTCAGGTTGAGGAG
>KE371999.1:552749-567856 GCA_000418225.1 Zizania latifolia
TAGTGTAACAACAAAAACTGAAGGTATATATGATATGATAATATGTGAAATATCTCACAACCTCACCTTCTCTTACCAACCAAAATTCTTATTTTTCCTTGTGGATTACAAGTTAGTATGTATGGCAGTAAAAGTGTGATGGTTAAGCGAACACAAGACAAGGATGACGTAAATGGTGGCTTGTTTGTGTAGCTTGGTGGGGAAAATATATAAAATACAATCTAAACTCTAGTTGTTGTAAAGATAAGTAACAATCCAAACTAAATGTTCAATGCTTAGTGCTGATCTCAAGATATGGAACAGATGACCGGACTGTTACATGTGGTGAAAAGTAATACCGTAGAGAAAAGTAATAGACGATCGGACTATTACATACGGTGAAAAGTAACACCGTGGAGAAAAAAAGTAACACCCGACTGGACCATTACATACGATGTAAAGTAACACCATGGTAAAAAGTAACAGACGATCGGTCTAGTGTAAAAAGTAACACCGCAGAGGAAAAATAAAACCCGACTGTACCGTTTTCTTGAGCTCATGATTAGTGAGTTGTTGTATTTGAAATCCAACAAGACTCCTCTTTACCAATAAACCTAAGCAAGAGTAAAGTACAAGATTTAGGCAGTATAAAATTCTCATTAATATTAAAATATGTATCAGCTAAGAATAAGTTCACCTCTTGTTCTAGTTTCTTTGCTTGACTCTACATAATTGGTCCTTGAAATGGTGCAAATAGTTCTTGCTCCTTCTTAGCTTGTTCTTGTGTGTTTATAAGCTCTTCTATTAATGGTTCACTAGGTTGATCCGTATCAGAAGGAGAGTTGGAGTAGCGGGCCGATCCAACTCAAGCGTGCCGAAGTGGTCGGGAAGCCGATTGCTTGGTCGTGCAGCAGCCGGTCAACGTGGTCAGGAACTCCCAAGGACTTCTCCTGAGGACTCATCCTTTATGCCGATGATGTCGCCGATCCGATTAACGGTGTCGATGTCGATGCGAAGCAGTAAAGCAACGCCTCTGCTGGTATCCACAAATCCAGGGATGTAACGCTGGCCGATGGTGTACTAGCACTCGAGCGGTCGGCGAGGTGGTCGGACTCAGGAGAGGCGACAACTAGGGTTTTGCATGTGGTGGCTAACGGATTAGTCACGCATAAAAAGCATACTTTGCACAAGCCCCTCACCCTCGTATTTATAGACGTCCTAGCTTAGGCCCTCCCAAGCATAACCAGGACTCTATTTAAATCTCTATCCGATCTGTTTGGATTTCTATCCAAACCATTTGGATCTATATCCAAATTGAGCCCAATTCAAATCCTGTTCGAATCCAGTGTTCCAACCCATTAAGTCTGTGACCCTATAGGTTCACATATAGCTTAGTTAATGTATGGAAACTCCTTTCCATACTATGTTAACAGCGGCCTCTAGCAAGCATATTAACCAAAGTATACGTAAAGATTATATCGGTTGAACCTTGTAATGTTCTCATTTACATGTCTCTTTGCCTCACGATATTGATCGAGCACAAGGTGAGATTTGTGCCATCCTATCAATAGCTCGATCCTCTCTCGATCTTCGTATTGGATTATAACCTATGATTAACTCTTTAATTACTTCGACATGGCCATACACTTCCATAATCCATTATATCGAGGGGCCTAGAGATATCTCTCATAAGGAGGGGTAAATTCTATCTTGATCACTCACATCCCACTACATATTTCATAGCAGACCCGATGACTACTTTTATAACTACTCTGTTACGAAATAGCGTATAGTAGTCCTAAAGTAAGCTACTACGTATGTTAGGAACCATGATAATCTTAGGTCTAAGAACTTTATATAAACACTACTGAGATAAATTGATGACACATAGAATCTTAACAGTGTCTCATAGTGGATCTATCCATCATATGTTCTCCAACATATGTCCATATTATTGAGTCGGTATCTCCATACCCATGATCCATGAGACATGATCATCAATCAATACACATACCGATCTCAGTCATATCTGTTCCATATATGACCTATATCCAATTAAGGATCATTTAGAAATAGTTATATTACGAGTCTCATGAATGAGTCAAGTACTCATTGATTCACAATGATAATTTCTATTTCAAGAAACAAAATAACTTTATTTAATAAATATAATATGCCACATACAACATCTCCATGTTGCCTCTAAGGCATAATGCCAACAGTCAGTCTATAGTATACCGAGAGGGGTGTGGACACCAGCTCTTTTATCACCCACTAGGTACATTGCCAACCTAGAGTTGATCATAGGGGCATGACCCATAGGCTAGGTGTCTGATAGAGTACTTCAGAAACCAAGGGGTCATGCTTGCCGATTAGAGATCATGTGTAAGTGTCGATGAGGTTCTTAGGCGATCGAGCCCCCGGACATCATGGCATGACACGGTTCCTCGGGCACCGAAGGAGCTTGGGTAAATTTGTCCTGACCAGGCACATGAGCAAACCTAGATCTAATCGTAGGCGCATGACTAGTCGATTAGAGGTTAGGCAAATGCGTAGGTGCTTCGGGAGCAAGAGACAATAGTATGGAGAAGAATATTCTAGCTTTATTCATATTGAATGAAGGTATAGAGTGCATAGCTGGGTTAGGCGTAAAAGCGTAGAAGCTAAGCATCATGGAGGTTGACTTGAGTGCTCGGCGCACGGCGTCAAGGAAAAATCTTCATTGATGGCCTTGGTTAGCACTAGATTTCGCGCTTCTAATCTGGTCGATGATTTCCCTACCGTCACGAAAGTCTTCTTGCTGTTGTCCTCTATTTCTGGCCTGTCGTTCCTGCCTATTGGCCCTCCTTCCCCGGGCCCTGCATTGAGCCGGTCCCGCTATGTTGTCCTATGGCCACCTATCTGGTCGATCTAGCTTGATCGCGGTGACTTGAAGCAGCACCTTGGCCTTTTGAAGCTCGGCCATCGCCGACAGCTTGGCTAGGATCTTCTACACGGTATCGAGGTTCTTGACCGGGTTCTGAGAAACTTCATGGCCCTCGACCATGACTCCGTGGTTCTTCACCTGGTGTCGACGCGGTCCATGTGATGCCTTCTTCTGCCGCTTCCGGGGGACCTCGCAATGGCTAGCATGGTCAAGGGGAGCTTAGGAGCTTTCGTCGACCTCGTCAATGTATGGCCATTGAGGTCTCTTAGGAGGTTAGGATAGTCTCCCAGCTAGACGTCCGATGGCATGCTCAGGATAGTGCTCGGAGGATTGATAAGTCACCAGCCCAACGGGACGAGTGGTGGCATGGCCCTCCAGTCGCTCACCTGACTGCATAGTGATATGCTGGATAACTTGATCAACAACGTGGTCGGTTATCTGGTCAGTAACTAGCTCCATGACGTGATCAACTAGTCGGTCAGCAACGCGGTTGGCCTTCCAGGCGGTGATGGGATCTGGGGCCCAAAACAGCAATCTCGCTGTCAATGTAGTCGGGGATGACTCGAATAGGACCAACTATCTCATAGAGTCATCGACGAAGGTGAGATCCCCAAAAGTGAAGGTCGAGCCTGCGAGAACTGAAAGACGTCGCGGGGCCAACATTGCGCTTCCCTGAGGGAATAGATTTCTTCGCCCCTACCTGGCGCGCCAATTGTCGGTGTTTTACCGAGCAGTCCAGCTACAGGGGTACCCAAGATGATATTTGATGTGGAAGGGAAGCGTTGTATTCTAATCTCTACGGTTGACTCTAAACAATGAGAGCCAAGAGATTTAGATAGGTTCAGACCTCCTAGAGAATAATAACCATACGTCTTGTTTGTTTGTGGAATTGTAGATCAGATGTGTGCTAAACAACTTTAGAGCATATGAAAACATGTCTCTAGAGGGTGCCTCGCCCCCTTTATATAGTCAAGGGGCGAGCCATACAGAACCAAGGCTCTTACCTGAATCGGTTTCCTAGATATTGGAATTATGCCCTGAACTCCGGTCGATTTCCTATTTACAAGGATATTTGTACATATTTATCATTAATACCAAATCCTGGTGTTTAGTTTTTAGATATGGCGCAAAGCCTTCTTATCGGATTCGAACTATTCATGAGCCATACTAGAATTCAAAGCTGGCTAGACCCACTCTTGGTTCGGTCTGATAAAGCCCATGTTAGGATACCCTGGGGTCATTCCCTGACAGTATCCCATTAGGATCGAGTGCTTATCAATCCTTACACAAAGAATGTGTTGTGTTTTCTTGTACCCAGTAATGCATGTGCTGGTAATTTGTTCTCTTTGTAAAATTTAGTGTTCCTGATGGTGCAGTGCAAGCTTGGAACCTTTGTGAAGTATATGCTTGAGGGGGTTTCTGGAAATGATGCAATCTTTATGTTGGATGTTGCTTCTTTATTTGTTTACTGAATAAAATGTAGATTTTCCTCCCTGTATTAGTTCAGAAACATCAAATTTTAGTCTAATGCAGATTTCAAAGAAGTTGTGTTGGCCCAGTATATGCTTGACAATGCTGCAATATTGTATGTTTGCTGAAAGAGTGAAAGGAATTAGAAGTAAAATTGTAAATACATGCTAGAGTAGGCTCAAGTTAGTAGAATCCTTCATGTTTATCACAGGCTCATAGCACACCAATGCCAGGTTCTGAATGGTCATTTGCCCTAATTCTTGAAATAATGAAGAAGAGAGTTATTATATTGGAAGCTGAAATAGTTTTTGCATCTTGCTAGCTGGTACAAATTTTAGGTAAATCTGGAGAAAACGGCTTTTCAGTTGCACATTTATTGACGTAATAGTTTGTGGTTCCATTCCATCATGTCTACGGCATTACAAAGTGACATTATGCTGATGCACATCAGTGAATATAGTTCATCTGTTACTTTACCTTGCAGTCTGAGATTTTGTCAAATTGCAGCTCTTTTTTGTTGCTGTCTCACACATGTTTGTTGATGAAGTCTATCATAAGCTGATTCACAAGGTCAGGGAATTGCTCCTGAACAAAATGGGATCCTTCTGGGATGTAAGTGATCTCGCAATCTGGGGCAATTTCTTTCAGCTTTTCGCTTGACATATATTCCTTCAGTGCTGGAAACTTGAGGATGTAGTCTTTATGACCCATAATAACAAGCATTGGCATTTCAAACCTTGACTTAGCACATTCTGCTTTTGCAGCCTTTGTCCTATTAAATCAACAGATATGTTAATGACATCCTTAGGTCTGTAAACTCTGGCTTCACAAGGTTACATTATAGCTAATATAAGGATAACATCATTATATCAGAAAATTGAAATTGGTTTTTCATATTTTGGTGTGCTTTCACCTAGTCATTAATACGTTTTACATGTGCTCACCTGTATGGAATTTGGATAGCAGTCATCAAACCTGATTTCTCATACAGGTCAGTGTAAGCTGATAGGTCTTCCTTGGTGAACCACTGAGGCATCGGTGTTGATTCATCTGCAAGGTCCATGATCTCTTGCCCTTGCTTGGCAATAGGAATCTCACTTTTGGAGAAGAGGATGTAAATTGTGCGCATGATCCTCCTTGTGTCAAATCGGCCAAAATCTGCCTCTGCTCTCCCAGGTTCCTACTCAGGTAAAACAGTAGCATCACAATATCCATCAGAATTGAAATACCCGATGTTAGCGTAGATGTATAACAATGCCTTCATCAGAAGAACTGATGATATCTCTGTCAGACATTGGTGTTATGAATATTGTACAAGCATAGCTCCAATTAAGCATTTACTGCCAATAATAAATGCTTGATCAAGAAAGTGTTTATTTACCCTCCATCTGTATATGTAAAATCCCTCAGGAAGTCCACTGAAGCCAAGGCTTTCCACAAGAGGTGGCACACCTAAGGTCACAACACTGCATACACGGTCTGGATGACAGAGAGCAAGATCATATGCTGGTTTTACTCCAAAATCCTTTGCAACAAGGAATACCTTTCACCCATAAAATTATTGTCAGGATATAGGTCTTCTGTTTAAGAATTAGGTCATATTTACAAACTTCTCAATAATCAACTGATATAATGCATGAATGAAACCATAATCAAATTTGTCAACGGAACAACAATAACTTGTCCTCAGTTTCTCAGAAGATTTCAGATTGCTTGGTACCTGGCATAAGTTTGAGTTGATTTTACTGTTCCTACTACCACCTTATAGCTGTGTTTTCAGTCTCACATTGTATATGTTCATTATAGTCTTGCTAAGTTCTATGCAGGGGTCATACTCCAAATAATTTCCAGATCACACAAATCTATTACTTTGTCTTTTAAATCGACATTGCTGTAATTATCAAAATTTGTCGGAGACTTAGGATACATCTTAGGGTTTGCAAAAAATTATATGTGATTTCATGCATGACACCAGTTTTCCTCCTCCCTGTACTCACCTTGGAAATGGACAGAGAATCAAGAACGGCCAGGAGGTCATTCATCAGGCCCTCCCATGACGCCTGGGCCAAATCAACCGGTGGCTCCGACAGGCCGTAACCTGGGAAATCAGGTGCAATAGCTCGGAACCCAGCTGCTGCAGCTGCAACCATCTGGTGCCTCCAGGAGTACCATACCTCAGGGAAGCCATGGACGAAGAGCAAAGTTGCAGTTTCTCCTGCGGTGCCAAAGCAAGCAGCTGAACTCATTGAGGACAGCAAAAGAAGCAGAGAGATGTTGATGACATGCCAACCAATTTGTGGTAAAGATGAGACCTTTTCCAACATGAGCTATGTGAAGCTTCAGGCCTCTGATGGACAGGTAAGAGTGTTCTATCCTCTGATCCATCTCTCTCCAATTTCAGCTGGTCCTGCTTAAGGTAGGATTAATAGGAATTTATGACTCAATTTTTGGGTAGGCTTGACTGGGGGAGAATTCACATCTCTACAAGAATTAATTTCGACAGCAAAATCGGATTGAATCATCATGTTTTTCTGTTTGGATGTCATGTAGAATTGCAAGAACAAACCATTTCCAACTTGAACATGAGAAGGATCATCGGGGGGTACACAACATTTGAATGGAATAATTTAGATTGCATCGAGAATAATGCGATGAACTAACCACAACAAAAATACAAATTCTTATAAACACCAGATCGAACTATACAGCGATCAGGTGAAAAAGAAACAAGCATCAAATCTATTTGCAAAGCGGGATCCCATCTCATAACTTGATCCAAGAGAAGAACTCCGAAGTCAGAACTAGATCGGATCAGTGGGAAGGAAACAAGCAGAAGTAGACCGGATCAGATGGAAATGGAAAGAAACAGACAGCAGAAGCTCATCGGAAAAAACCAGAGACCTCCGCTCCAACCTTTGCCAGGGTCGATGCCTCCCGCACCAACCGCGTCAGGCGAGAGAGCCTGAACTCTGCTCCGACGACGGCTAGAATCGCGCAGCAGCGACGAATCCCGAAGCAATTAGCAAAAAAATGATTGACAGACAGTTGATGGTTACGAGTTACGACAAATCAGGCAGCAGGGAAACCTAACAGCAGGCAACAAAAGATAAAAAAAGACAAATCTCCGTACTATTCACTTCTTCGTTTTACACGGTACTCCCGTAATATAGCAATACAGTACTTAATGAGACATTTTACAGTACTCCCATAATATAGCAATATAGTATTGAATGAGACATTTTACAGTATAACAAATTTGGACAGTGTCACTGTTCAGATTCATTGTACTGTAAAATGGATACTGTCCAGATTTGTTATACTATTAAGTATCCCTTCTAATAATAGATTGGACGGAGGGAGTATTATAGTTTCCATACTATTCCATTGTTTTATATTATAAACAAAGTTTAAATAAAAAATATTATACTCTTCGTTGGAAAGTATCGGTGTTAAGTATATGTATTAGAAAGATGGGTACAAAGATTATATTAACATTTAACATTCTCAAGATAGTATAATTAATTTAAATGTAAAAGTTATTTTTGCCAAGTAATAGCTTATTAGCTTACTATATTTGATATAAATTTTGAACTCTAAAATTTGTTATCTTTTAGGATTAAGGATTGAAGCGAGTATAATCTATAATATCAAATAAATATATTATTAAGATATGTTTTATGGTAACACTATCATAGAAACGGTCTTTATTATCACAAAAACGTGTCAGTAATACACTTATAGTAACGGACTGTTTTACACGCGTCAGTAATGCTGCATTATTAGTGATGGATCGTAGTGCGGCCTGTCACTAAAGATGGGACACCCCCATTAGTGACGGGTCAGATTACGACCCGTCACTAAAGAGCGCACTCTATAATGACGGGTCATGTTGCGACCCATCACTAAAGAGGGGCACCCTCATTAGTGACGGGTCATAGTATGACTCGTTACTATAAAGTGTTCTCTTTAGTGACGCGTGTTATTTTACCCGCGTCACTAAAGAGGCCGCAACCCTAAGGCCACCGTTAGTGACGTGTTTTTAGGGATAACTATCACTGATAACAAGTAATTAAGCAGCGCACGAGCTCAGATTCACCGAGCTCCGCACATATTGCTCCCACCCGTCACTAACTTCACCCTTGTCCCATAACTACCGACCGGCCACAGTTAATTCCCCAGCTACCGGCCAGCCGACCATTGCACGTGCGCGCTTGGGGACGGTGACCCGCACTGTTACATGCTCCGGTGCATCGCCCGGCACCGCCACTAGCACCAACGTCCGGCCGAAGGTATATTTTTTCTTCAATATTAATGCACCACCATATTTTTGTAATATATATATGTTGAACAAAGTGAAATAATTAGTGAATTAACAACTAATGGATCTTTGCTAGTTATGAATTAATTTTGATACAAATTTTTATATGTGTTATTAGAGTCGCACAACCGATTACGTTGTCTCCTATTCGGAAGTGTTGGATTATAAATATGACCGGGCAACTGGTCATATTTGTATGAAGTCGCTTACGAATTGTCCACGCACTTTGGACTGTCTGGGGATGTGCAGCAAGCATAGCTAGACCACGTGGTCCCGTATGGTTCCAGCGAGAGTTTTGGTGGTATCTCCCTGTTGTTCTTCGGATACACAACCCTCTTGACCCTAAGTCGAGATGTGATTTTGGAGAAGATTGGAGAGATGCTTTCAAAATTCTCTCTGGAACCATACGGGACCACGGGGTCAAGCTACGTGGGCCGCACATTCCCGGATGGGATTTAGAACCTATCCTTGCCTATTAGTGCCCAAAGCATGCTTTAATTGCTGCAAGTCGTAAACTTGGATATGATGGTTGTTTTTGATAATTTTGTAGATGCCAATAAAAAGGAGCTAGATGTATCTTGATTGCCGTACTTTCAATGAATACTTGAGTGAGGTGAAGTCTTTTATGAGTATTGCTAGAGAAGACATGGAAGCTAACGAAAAGACTACAATGTGGTGTCCATGCTATGACTGTAAGAATGAAAATAAGTTTCTAAATTCAGAATATGTCTACGCCCATTTGCTAAGACGTGGATTTAAGAAGGGATATCATATATTGAACAAACATGATGAAAAAAGAGAAAACAACGGCGAAGTAGATCAGATTGCTTCCGATGGTAGTAAAGATGAAGGTGAGGCTAGTAATACGGATTATATGAGCGATAATGACATATTAGGAATTAATAAAGATAAGTATACTGATATAGTAGATAATGTTGATCAGATGGTACGTGATGCGGAGAAACAAGTTGCATATTCTAAAGGAGAATTTGCTCAATTCTAAAAACTTGTTCGAGACTCTAAAACACCAATCTATCCTAGCTACAAACAGAAGCACACAGTCTTATACACTGTGCTGACGTTGCTATAAATGAAGGCAATATACGGATGGTGCGATGTGAGTTTTAAAGCATTACTGAATTTGCTGAGGGACCTGGTGCCAAAAGAGAATAAGGTGCCTACCACCGTGTATAGTGCTAAGAAGATCGTATGTCCTCTAGGGTTGGACATAGAGAAAATATATGCATGAAGGAATGATTGTGTTCTCTTTTGTGGAGAGTATGTAGAACCTTGACAGATGTCCAACATGTGAAACACATCGATTCAAGAATAGAAAAGACGACAATGAACTGGACGATGGGTGCAAGAGAAGAAAAGTTCTGAGGAAGGTGATATGGTATTTTCCTGTAATCCCCAGTCTGAAGCGGATGTTTGCAAATGCAAATAAGTCTAAACAGCTCAGGTGGCACAAAGATGGTCATAAGAATGACTCGATGATATGACACCCTGTAGATTCTTCTCAGTGAAGAACAATTAACGCCATATTTTGATGGTTTACTAACGATTGTCGGAATATTAGATTTGCCATGAGTACGGATGGCATGAACCCCTTTGGTAATATGAGCAGTGCGCACAGCACGTGATCAGTGTTACTGTTTATATACAACCTTCCACCTTAGCTTTGTAACAAGAATAAATATATCATATCATCGATCTTGATCTCTGGTCCTAAACAACCTAGCAATGACATTGACGTTTACCCCAGACCCTTGATGGATGATCATAAAACTCTATGGTATGTAGGTGTCGAGGTTTAGGACGAGTATATCCAAGAGTACTTTCAACTACACGCTATGTTGTTTGTCACAATAAATGACTTGCCGGCTCATCATAACTTATCTGGACAAAGCAGAAGGAAAGAAGAATCTTGTCCACAGTCCTTGGGAGAAACATCAAGCACATGGTTGAACCATTCTAAAAAATGGTATACATGCGCCATCGACATTTTCTTCCAATGAAACACACATAGGAGAATGAAGCTGCAATTTGATGGCACCGTAGAGAAAGGAGGACCTCCTAGGTATTTTAGTGGTGCAGAGGTATATGACTAGGTTAAGGGCATAAATGTTGTACTCAGCAAGCAAAAACGTCCTTCCAACGGTTGTAATGGAATATGAAACAAGAAGTCAATTTTGTGGGAGCTTGAATATTAGAAATACCTAGATGTTCGCCATTCCATTGATACAATGCATGTCGAGAAAAACGTGTGTGACAGTCTCCTCGGAAGGATGCTAAAATACCAGGCAAAACAAAAGATCATGAGAATGCTAAAACGGATCTAAAGGAAATAGGTTTACGATTGGAGCTACATTCACAGTAGACAGATAGAGGTCAGTTCTTGGCTCCATCTTACATCACCCTTTCTAGGAAGGAGAGGAAGAAGTTTTGTGAATTCTTGCATAGCATTAAAGTTCCATCAGATTACTCATTAAACATCAGCAAACTTATCAACCTGAAGGAGCTTAAGATAGTTGGTAGAATGAAGACTCACGATTGTCATGTAATGCCGACTCAGATGATTGCTGTCAAAATAATAAATATGTTACCAGTCAGGGTAAGAGAGGCTATAATGAGTCTATGTTTTTTCTTCAATGCAATTGGACAGAAAGTACTCGACCCAACAGTGCTAGAAGAACTAGAGAAAAACAATTCTTGACTCTCTCTTTTCTTGAGATGTACTATCCTCCATCATTCTTTGATATTATGGTACATCTCACCTCATATCTCGTCAAAGAAAATTACTATCTTAGACCTATTTTTTGCATCATATGTACCCGTACGAGAGATACATGGGTGTTCTAAAGAAGTATGTTAGAAACCGTTCTTCATTCGAGGGTTGCATCGCACAGGGTTACTCTAGTGAGGAGATAGTAGAGTGGTGTGTCGAGTACATAGACCCGAATAACCCAATTGGTGTGCCTTACTCTCGCCATGAGGGTAGACTAGGAGGTCAAGGAATCCTAGGCAAGCAAACACTCACTCCTCCTCCAAAGGCATATGACCAAGCTCATTTTCTTGTGTTGCAACAGTCGAGCAAAGTGTCACCATACATCGTTGAGCATATTTACATGCTTTCTACAGAGAACCCATCTCGTATCGAAGCTTGGATCACAAAACAACACATGAAAAGGTTCAATAGTTGGTTTCGAGATCGGATAGCATGATCGAGAACCCTAGTGAGCGAATCGATCAAGCAGCTAGCAGCAGGCCCTATATACACAGTTACATCATATCAAGGTTACCATATAAATAGTTATACATTCTACACAGTTGATCAAGATAGCAAGAGTATAAACCAAAACAGTGGTGTTCGTATAGATGCCTACGACAACAATAATGTAAAGAGCACATATTATGGTTAGATAGAGGAGATTGGGAAACTTGACTACCTAGAGTTCAAGGTACCTCTGTTTTGATGCCGCTGGGTCAATGAAACAAAAGGCATTACGGTCAACAAGTACGGATTCACTAGTATCAATCTAACTTAGGTCGGCTATAAAGAAGAACCTTTCGTGCTCGCTAAACAAGTTGCTCAAGTATTTTATTTGCCTAATATGACAAATAAGAAGCTTTATCTTGTCCTAGCTAGAAAAGATGGATTGTGGGTGTTAAAAATATTGTTGATGAGGACGAGTACAATCAGTTTGATGAGATACCTCCTTTCGTCACTATAATTATGCCATATGTTAAACCAGATGAGAAGACTCTGTACATGCTCTCCGACCATTCTGAAGGATTGTACGTTAAGAAGGTAATAAAACAGAAGGTGTAAAAGTTCAATTGTATATATACAAGTGTTGTGTTGCGATGATCAATCTTCATTATAATTTCGTGAATATTTATCTTAAGTGTGAGATGTACTTATACTGATTTGTGTAATATATGTGAAATGGAAGTTTAAATACTGAGATGTGGGTGATTTACGCAAGTCATACTGATTTGGGTAATATATATGCAATGGAATTTTGTGGCAAGTCATATCTGTGACAATAAGTTAAAATCTGGATAAGTGTTTTGCTTAATTATTAGTGACAGGCGGAACGCAACGCTTATCACTGTTGCTAAGTCATTAGTGACGGGCAACAAGTACTGCCCGTCACTACTAGTCATTAGTGATGGGCGGTAGTGGTTGCCCATCATTAATGACTTAGCAACAGTGACGGGTATTGCGTTCTGCTCATCACTAATAATTTGGAAAAACACTACTGTATCTCATTACTGCAGGTAGTTAGTGGAGATAAGTACATGCCACCATTAATTGCCATTAGTGTAGCCCCTTTAAATATCCTGGCTGCCCGCATTTTGACTTTAGAACTCCAAAATCTTTTCTCCTACTTCTCTTCTTTCTTGGCCATGGAGGCTTGTGGTGGGTGTTGCCTCGCTCGACGCATCCACCGGCGTGTGAACACGTCAGACAAGGCTTCATCCCATGCAAGCTGATCCATGGCATCATTAAACAGGTGACCGCACAAGTGTTGTGCTAAGTGCTCCTGATCATCAGTGATGGGTGGTAACTCCCACCCAACACTGATGACTCTCGCTTATAAATAGGTGGGCCCCAAAGTGAACCACACGCTTTTATTTCGCGCACAGCCCTAACCGTAGCTCTCATCGCCGTTGCCTTCGTTGTGCTCCCCGTCGGCCCCATCGTTCTGTCCCATGCTCCGTTCTGTCCCGGTCGTCCGTTCTGTCCCATGCTCCATTCCATCCCGACCATCCGTTCCGTTGCGCATGGCCTTCGTTTCGCCATTCGTTCCGTTGCACGTGGCTGACCCTACTCGCCGTCGCCTCGAGTTGCATCTCCTCCTCCTAAGGTCCTCCTCCTCGTCTGACATGGCTAGGGTTTGTTACTTAATACTTTGTGAGTTTGAGAAAATATGCATAATTTATGAATATGTTGCTTTGTGGATAATTTATGAATATTTGCTCAATGAAGATGAGGCTATTAGTATGAGGATGTGCGTGACAATTAAGCTTGTTCATGCTACAATATTTTTTCATTTTATGCTTTTCATTACGTGCTTACTATTATTGCTTAATAATTTAGTTGTCACATACTCCTGTGAATTAAATTATAGCCTAGTAGCGAGGAGGCCATTAAGTTGGTAGCCTGACATGTAAGAGCAATCGGGTTCAACGTAATATAGATTATGTCTATGTTGTCACAAAGAAATTGTTTTAGTTTAGAAATTTATGCTCAATGTTACATTCTTATGGTAATTAAATTTCATGTTGTATGTACCTCCGTTATGACACTGTACTCATTACATTTTTTTATTTCATTTTGAATTTAATGTTCTATGTTACATTCATATTTTATTGTATTCAGAGTGTTCATATTATTTTATTTTGGTTTTTCAACAGTCTCTTGCTTTTTACCTCCTTCTAAACAAATTTTGAAAAATGAATTAGAGTCGTATAACCGATTACGTCGTCTCCCGTTCAGGAGTGTTGGATTATAAATATGACCGGGCAACTAGTCATATTTATAGGAAGATGCTCCTGAATTGTCCATACACTTTGGATAGTCTAACGATGTGCGGGCCGCGTAGCTGGACCACGTGGTGCCGTACGATTCCAGAGAGAGTTTCGATGGTGTCTCTTTGTTGTTCTCCGGATACACAACCCTCTCAACTCCAAGTCGAGACGTGTATTTGGAGAACAGCGGGGAGATGCTGTCAAAATTCTCTCTGGAACTATACGGGACCACGGAGTCATTCTACGCGGGCCGCACATCCCTAGATGGGATTTAGGACCTATTCTTGCCTATTAGTGCCTAAAGTCTAGCGTCGTTCGATCGTACATTTTTTAATGAAACATTAAGGTTCTCCTTCTTTTAATGTTTAGATGTCTAACCGTTTCTCTACCCGTCACTACAGTGCGAGAGAGCCTGAGCTCTACTCCAACGACAGCTAGAATCGTGCAGGGGGCAGCTCACGCAGTAGTAACGAATCCTGAAACAATTAGCAAAAAGTTGATTGACAGACAGTTGATGGTTACGAGTTACGACAAGTCAGGCAGCAGGGAAACGTAACAGTAGGCAACAAAAGATAAAAAAGACAAATCTCCGTACTAGTCACTTCTTCGTTTTATACAGTACCCTCTCAGTCCCATAATATAGCAATATGAGACATTTTATAGTATAATGAATCTAAATAGTGCTACTGTCTAGATTCGTTATACTATAAAATAAGTACTTTCCAAATTCGTTATACTATAAAATAGTACTGTCCAAAGTTTAATTTATGAAAAAGCTAACCATGTTTTCTCCCCTTAACTGTTAGAACCAGATAAAATTCATCCTAGTCGTTTCATAGTAATTTTGAGTCAAAATGCGGTATAACATGTTTTATC
>KE371999.1:578955-590521 GCA_000418225.1 Zizania latifolia
AGTATTATAATTTATTATGGCTTTGCGACTGTCTTGGTTCGGTCCAATCTTGCAGCCATAGTGAAGAATAATGCGAACACCGATCAGGTATACTACAGCCAGATTCTATCGGAGTATAAGCCGATAGGTTATCTTTCTGTGTTTCATCGGTATCGGCGTCGGGATCGGGCAGTCCATATCGGCCTAGCGTTATTGCGTCCTGCTTTTATGTCTCGATATCAGCTCCGATATTAGTTGATTTTACGGGTCAGATGGTTCAGGCCGATGACTTTATCTTGATAGGTTACACAGTAGATCTGTTCTTTATGATATATCATGACATATAATTTCTACTGTGTTATTATTGCATTTCATTTAATGTCTTGATGTACGTTAAGACCATCGGCTTGAAAGCCGATAGGCGTTACTACTCATATTTCTTGTCTATCTTATCAGTTGCAGGATCAAACTGATTGGCACGCCACGAACCACAAATTTAGGATCTGCACTAGAGCTAAGCAGATCTCTCAGGCCACGATTGTGACCAAAAACTTCACCAACAATAATTAAGAAATACGTAACAGGTTTAAATGAGAGAATCTCGAAGGGTTCGGAGTGTGCACTATGGTTCAAACTCTGTCAGAGGCCTCTGAATTGGATAATAGCCTTCGTGCAGGAGTTATATTAATTGAAACTACAAATGTTCGATCCCCTACCCCTGCAAGGAGGAGAATATTTATAGGTACGGTAAAAATAGGGTAATACTAGTTTACCCTCTACGTATAACCGACTATAATAGTAATACACAGTAGGTTACATAGGGTAATTTAGTAACATCTGTAGGAATATTATAAAAGCATACGTCCTGTCGGAGGGGACGGGGGAGCCCCTGGTTTCAATGTCACTTTCAAGTAGTTTCGGACCGCCAAGGTGCCTGACGGAGTGGCCCTCGCAATAGCAGAGCGGTTTTACGTGTTGAGCCTTCAGAGGGGCTTCGATGACTTCAGGTGAAGCCATAGCTAGAGCCTTCAGAAGCTTTAGGCGAAACCAGGGCAGGATCTTCGGGAGGATTCGAAGTTCGGGTTATCTCCATTCTGTTAGGGCGAAAGTATTTTTCCCCAATAGTAGCCCCTCGCATGTAGCCCTTCATTGGAAGGAGTAAAATGCGCTTCAAAAAGTACCGTACTTTGAATTGCCCATCCGAAGCCGCAGATCTTAAAGACCTGGCCCATCTTTTGCCATGAATCCTACAGGCATTAAATGGGCAGCAGAATTGATGGGATGTCCTTGGAAGCCCAAACAACGCTGAATGTGGTTAAATTCCTAGAACCGAACCATCGCACCACTGTGCGCTCTGGTCATTTTTACCCTGGTTTCACCAATCATAGATAGCGGAGTGTGCTCGGTGAGTGAGTAAATGTGGCTCTGAGGGGCGCACACCAGGATTTAGACTGGCGTACCATCAGCGTGATAAGCCAAGTTGCTGGGCCGATGGACCACCGATAGAAGCTTAAACGGGCGGAGACGGGCTGCACGTGACGTGGGTTGATGTTTCGTAATGTTTATCATTTAGTTAGTGAATAATTAGAATCAGTTAGGATTTTATGTTATCTACAGATAGAGCATCTACCCTAGGTCATTGTAAAGGAGTTTACACAACCAATTAATCAACCCTTCGGCGCATCGTCAACTTTAGATATGTAGCATTAGAGCGATTCACCATCAGGATCAGGCTGCATCGGTTGCACCCGATCTCTGATCACGACGGGGATAGCCTATTTGGTAGACTGATTAATCTATTCATGGCTTTCTTGGTTAAGTCTGATACTGTGATTAGATTGAGTAGGTCTGCTAGTTATCGGTTGAATGCATTGGTTCACTTTTTCACAATGCGCTTTGTTGCTAGAATTCATGCGTTCGCCAATCACGTCGAGCTAATAGGTTGTTTCAGATTAGATCGTATGCCGATCATCAACGTCGTGCTGTCTTGGTTGGGTCCGATCCATGGCATTGGCAGAAACGTATACGAGTTGGTTTGATCTAATCTATTGGCCTGACGTTCATTGGAGTCTTAGCCGATGGGTTATTTATTATTTCATAGATCGGTTCGATTCCATTCATGGTAGTTCTAACATAATATCTTTACGCTGCATTGGTTTAGTTCAAATGGTAGAGATTGATGTGTTAGAGTCCTAGTACCTGAGCTGATTGCCAGAACGTGTTATACTCTATATGCTTTTCACGATGCATTTTAGTATCCATGCATGATATCAAAGCCGATGCCGATGGGTCATCGCTGATAGCGTTAGGATACCTCACGTTTGTTTTCTTGTTAATTGCAGGGTCAAATTGACTGCACGCTCTATACACCTCCGGGTTTTTTAGGACCTGCAGTGGAGCTATGTAGACTTTCCCAGGCCTTCGAGTGTGAAGGTGCAACGATCCCGATGCAATTTTTGCGTCAACACGCTTTCTTGACATGCCTGGTGGGACCTCATCACGAAGTTCAAGATAATCCTTCTTCATCGGTGTCATGACTAGGAAAGAGATTGAGAATGTCCATAATGTTGTCATCCTAGTCACCATGGAGGCTCTGTCTGATGAGCAGAGGGAAGTAGTACAACAAACCATCGTAGATTTCTAGAAGCTGTGCTTGGAATCATTTAGCATGACTCGGTGTGGGCCGATTCAGAAGAGCCAACTTTCAATCCTGTCTCTACAAGGCGAATCATGTAGTCAGAGCCCGCAGAATCTGAGATCGTTCTAGGACACAGTTAATGAGGCAGTTAATCATGCACTTATCAATCAATCTGACGTGTTAGTAAACACTCTGCACGGGTTGATCAAGAAAATGGTGGATGGATCCATTGCTCAAGAATTGCCTCAAGGACTGGTTTGTCTTCCATAGAGGTCATCGGCACCCATCATTCTGAGTTCACCTCCGCTGATGACAACTCTCCTGCCATCGGTCACTTGTGGGTTGGAGTGCAAGACAATGCCAAATTTGATACCTCTAGCCTCAATATCGATCGGTGCACAGCCGCAAATATACCAACCTCTAGCGAGTGCATCTCCGCTGGGGTATCATCAAATGGCCTATTATGGGCCCCAACGTCATCGGATGCATTTTGAAGGTGGTTTGCCCTAGAACAATTTTAGCATCAAGAAAGGGCGGCGATGTCTATACAACATTATCTAGCACCAAAAGAAGATGATTTTGCCATCAAGATTATAGAAGTTATGAGAGATCAATTTGGGCTCAAGCCAAAAGAATAGAGTCTTATGTATCAGCATCCATATCCAGATTGGCTCGACAGAGTGCCGTTACCAAATAGGTATAGAGTCCCTGACTTCTTGAAGTTCTCTGGCCAAGACAACACTTCAATGGTTGAACATATCAGTTGTTTCCTCACGCAATGTGGAGAGGCATCGGCTGGAGAAGCACTTCGAGTTAGGTTTTTTCTGCTGTCCTTGTCGGGATCGGCCTTCACTTGGTTTTCCTCGCTCCGTCCAAATTCAATCAAGGGATGGGCTGATCTAGAGAAGCAATTCCACAAGTATTTCTTCGCTGGCATTCAAGAGATGAAATTGAGAGATTTGATGACCGTTAAACATCATCTTGATGAGTTGGTTCCAGAATATGTTCAACGCGTCAGAGACGTAAGGAGCCAATGTTATAGCCTCAACCTGACCGACGCTCAGTTGGCTGAATTAGCTTTCTAGGGCCTTCTACCACCGATTAGAGAAAGGTTTTACTCCCAAGAGTTTGATAGCATGTCATACTTGGCACAAAGGGTATCGGCACATGAAAGCCGATTTCAAGAATGTGGCAAAGAGAAAGCGCAAAAACAGATAGCACATGTGCAATTTTACGCATCGGAATCAGACCAGGAAGACTCTGATGGGGAGATCGGCCTTGCAGAGTGGGCCAGATTAAAGAAGACGTTAACTAGTCTGTGGGTAAAAGCAGCTGAGAAGGAACAAAAGTATGACTTTGACATCAACAAGGCAGATAAGATCTTTGACTTGTTACTAAAAGAGAAGCAGATCCAACTTCCACCGAATCATGTGATTTCATCGGCAGAAGAGCTGAAACAGAGAAAATTTTGCAAGTGGCACAATACTAGCTCCCATAACATGAACGAGTGAAAAGTCTTCTATCAGCAGATCCAATCCGCCATCGAGTAGGGGAGGATAAAATTCGATGAAACAACAAAGCCAATGAAGATAGATGATAACCTGTTTCTAATGAACATGGTGCATGTCAACTCGTCGAGCTTTCACGTTGAAGAAAATCGAACTCTAAGACATCATATCAGAGCTCATCGGCGACAAGAGAGAGAGCAACATGCCACGCCATATGCGCAAGATGAAAAGGCCAATCCATATTGGGGATGCACTTTCTTTCATTTTTGTTGGGAAAAGAATATGAGGCTCTCATCTATCAATGATTGCCCAGAGCGCATTGAAAGGGTTTGTCAATATGATGATAGTTCTGATGATCAGCGCCCAAGAAAGCGGATTCCTATAAGAGATCGGTTAGGGTCACCCGAGCAGAAGTAGGATGTTGCCGATCATCAGCACTTTTGGAATGAAGACAGGTGGCAAAGTGATCGAAACCCTGCATAGAAGCCCTGATGGTGCCCAGAAGGATTTACATGGAGTCAGAAAAGAAGACTTCAATGCCAGAGGCATCGGGAGCAGTTAGTGGGAGAGTACGAAGAATATTGGCAGAGCAAGAACTGGGTCAGGAAGGAATAGCGCCAAAAGAAGAAAGCTAATATAGAAGAGAAGCCGATGGAAGTAAATATGGTTTTTATTTTGCCAGCAGATACAAGGCTCCACCATTGGACAGTGAGGACAATGAGGAATCGGCCGCGCAATTACTATTGGAGCCGCAATCGGTGCCCTTCGAAAAGCAAGAGGAAGATGAGCATCGACATTTGAGGCCCCTATACATTAAGGGACATATTGATGGAAAGCCGATGTCAAAAATGTTGATCGATGGAGGAGCTGCCGTTAATATTATGCCATATTTCACCTTCTGCAAACTCGATAAGGTAAACAAAGACCTGGTAAGGACCACCATGGTATTGAAAGATTTTGGCGATAAATTATCAGACACCAAAGGTGCCTTGAATGTCGAATTCATGGTCAGCAGTAAAACACTACCGACCAAGTTTTTTGTGATAGACGGAAAAGAGTCATACAACCTCTTGCTTGGAAGGGATTGGATTCACGCCAATTATTGCGTCCCTTCCATAATACATCAAAGCTTAATGCAGTGACAGGGCGATCAGATTGAAGTCATTCAAGCTGATAGATTGGTTGCCGTGTCAACAGCCGATGCGCCCAACTTTGAGAAGATGGATTGCCATTTCGGATGAGTTTGGGAAGGTGATTTTTTAAGGGTGTCGGATCTTGGCCTCTAGCCGATAAATGAGATGATTTTGGGCCAAGATCCATGTCTCGAGAGAGAGAGTTGATGAAGAAGGAAAGCTCAGAAAAGGGTTTACATCGGCTGATGAACTAGAAGAAGTAGATATCGAACCAGGGGATAGGCCGAGGCCGACACACATCAGTGCTAAATTACCTCCTTCTATAGAAGAAAAATTAATTGCTTTATTGAAAGAATATCGGGATTATTTTGCATGGGAGTATCACGAGATGCTCAAGCTTAGCCGATTGGTTGTAGAACATCGGCTTTTGATAAAAATAGGATTTCGGTCAGTGAAGCAAAGTTAGAGAAGATTCAAACCAGAGATGTATTCCCATATAAAGGCCGAAATCACAAGACTATATGAAGCAAATTTTATAAGACCATGCCGATACGTGGAATGAGTGTCAAATATAGTCCCCGTATGGAAGAAGAGTGGCCAGCTAAGGGTATGTGTAGATTTTAGGGATTTGAACAAGGCCACACCAAAGAATGAGTACCCAATGCCGATCATGAGTTTGTCAGTCGATGCGGCGTCAGGACATAAGATTATCAGCTTTATGGATGGAAATGTCGGGTATAATCAGATATTCATGGCAGAACAATATATCTCGAAAACCGCTTTTAGGTGCCCTGGTGTCATCGGCCTATTTGAATGGGTTGTCATGACCTTTGGGTTAAGGAACGCCGAGGCAACATATTAAAGAGCGATGAATTACATAGTTCATAACTTGATCGGCTCACTGGTGGAAATTTACATCGATGATGTGGTCGTTAAGTCTCAGGATAATGAAGGACATCTAGCCGATCTAAGAAGAGTGCTGGGAAGAGCAAAAAAGTATGGTCTTTGTATGAATCCAAAAAAGTGCGCTTTCGGTGTATCGGCTGATAAGTTTCTGGGGTTTATGGTTCACGAAAGAGGAATAGAAATAAGCCAGAATATTATTTAGGCCATCAAGACAACTGTACCACCGGAGAACAAGACCAAGTTGCAATCTTTGATCGGCAAGATTAATTTTGTTAGACGGTTCATATCAAATTTATCAGGCCGATTAGAACCGTTCATGCCTTTGCTAAGGATAAAGGAAGAAGAAGAGTTTGTTTGGACCGATAAACAACAAAAAGCATTTGATGAGATCAAGAAGTATTTAAGCTCTCCTCTGGTTCTGATCCCACCACGGCCTGGCAAGCCATATAAGTTATATTTGTCTGCCGATGACGTGAGCATCGGATCAGTGTTGATTCAAGCATTAGAAGGAAAAGAACGCATCATGTTTTATCTAAGCCGATGATTATTGGACACCGAAACAAGGTACCCACAGTTGAAAAGTTATGCCCGTATCTTTATTTCTCTTGCACCAAATTGAGGCATTATATACTATCGGCGCAATGCACGATTGTGTGTAAAGCCGATATTATCAAGTATATGCTATCGACTCCAATTTTAAAGGGGAGGATTGGCAAATGGGTATTTGCATTAACATAGTTGATTTACAATATGAATCGGCTAAAGCGGTCAAGGGTCAAGCTATCGCTGTTTTCATTGTGCAGCATAGAGACAGAGCGGTAGACTATGTGGAGCCGATACTATGGATGCTTTTCTTCGATGGGTCAGTATGTAGGCACAGATGTAGCATCGAGCTAGTAATTATATCGTCTCGGGGGGTAAGCTTCGAGTTCACTTATACAATTAAGCCATATTGCACCAATAATCAGGCAGAATATGAGGCGGTTCTCAAAGGATTGAAGTTGTTATCAGAGATAGAAGCTGATGCTATCGAGATCATGGGGGATTCCTTGTTAGTAATTAGGTAGCTCTTCGGGGAGTATGACTGCAAAGATAAAAATTTGATGGCCTATTTTGAACAATATCAAGAATTATTGAAGGAGTTCAAGATGGTGTCGCTAACACACGTATCAAGGAATCAGAACCTAGAAGCCAATGACTTAGCCCAAGCCACGTCTGGGTATCGGCAGATGGACAAACTCATTGAAGCAGAAATAGCTGATATTGACGCTGAAGATTAGAGGGCCAAAATAGTAAGCTATTTACGGGATCCATCCTAATCGGCCTCAAGAAAGCTCCGTTACATAGCACTGAAGTATGTATTACTAGATGAAGAATTGTATTATAGGATGGTTGATGGGGTTTATTAAAGTGCCTAAATTTAAAGGAAGCCAAAGTCATGATGTGCGAGGTACATGAAGGAATCTGCGGAACCCACCAATCGGCCCATAAGATGAAATGGCTACTAAGGCGAACTGGTTATTTTTGGCCGATGATGCTCGAAGACTGCTTCAAGTACTATAAGAGATGCCAAGACTGCCAGAAGTTTGGAAACATTCAGCGAGCTCCCGCATCAGCCATGAACCCGATCATCAAGTCTTGGCCGTTCAGAGGTTGGAGGATAGACATGATCGGTCAAATCTACCCATCATCCAGCAAGGGACACAAGTTCATATTGGCCGCAACCGATTACTTAACCTAGTAGGTGGAGGCGATACCGTTGAAGAAAGTAACACCCTAGGAAGCAATAGAGTTCATAAAAGAGCATATTATCTATAGGTTTGGGATTCCTCAAACAATCACCACCGATCAAGGATCGATATTTGTGTCGGAAGAATTCCAACAGTTCATGGCTGATATGGGGATCAAGCTGCTAAATTCATCGCCTTATCATGCTCAAGCCAACAGCCAAGCTGAAGCCTCAAACAAAAGTCTGATAAAATTGATCAAGCGCAAGATTGCAGAACAGCCCAAGAAGTGGCACACGATGCTAGCCGATGCACTATGGGCGTAGCAGATGGCCTGCCATGGATCAACCCAAGTGCCACCTTATCAGTTAGTTTATGGACAGAAAGCCATACTCCCATGGGAGACGAACATCGGCTCTAGGTGCCTTTCTCTTCAAAATGAGTTAATGGCCGATGACTATTACAGGCTAATGACTGATGAGTTCGAAGATTTGGCATAGAATCGGCTTCGTGCACTCAGAAAGGTAGAGGAAAACAAGACAAGGGCGACGAGGCATTATAATAAGAAAGTATCAACCAAATCATTTGAAGAGGATGACTTAGTCTGGAAACTCATGCTACTGATCAGGACTAAAGAAAATCACTTTGGCAAATGGTCTCCTAATTGGGAGGGCCCCTATCAGATAAGCCGAGTCATGCCAGATAATGTCTATGTATTGAAGACATTAGAAGGTGAAGAGTTCACGAAGGCACTCAACGGCAAGTACTTGAAGAAATACCACCCAAGTGTCTGGATCGAGACCTAATTGGCCAGAAGGCCGATTAGCGTGGAATGGAGCAACCATCAAACAACTGATACTAAGAAGTATCGTCTTTAGTAATAACCTGATAGCCAATACCAAGGGTATCACCTTTAGAACAAAATAAAGAAAATCGCAACATCCACATTATCATCGTAAGAAATCTCAAAAAAGGGTTCAGAGTATCGTCTCAAGACTACAACTTCAATAAACATAACTGTTCAAGGGTCACCGAGGAAGGCAACAAGTGCAGCCACGGCATGGTCCCGAATGCTGTTGATATTGCCCAACTCCTGAAGGTCTTCCTTATCACTCCCAGGAATTGGCTTCGCCTGTTGGTAGCGTTAGACAACGTCCTTGACGTATTCGGCCAGCTCCTGCCTTTGAGAATCAACCTCTGCTAGTATTTTTGCCAGCCTCTCCTGATGAGAGGCGATGTCAGCATGGACTTCTTCAAGTTGTGAGAGGAGGTCAGCTTCCTTAGATCAGAGTTGTGCGATCTCGTCATTGATTAGTCTTCTTGGCCAAAATAGCATCCCAATCGGCTGAACCATGCTGGCGCCTCCATCTCCGCTTGGCACGATCGACTAATTGCTGCTCGATACATTGGTAACGTGGCTGGAAGGCTTCAAAGTATAGACTCAGAGACAAATCCTCTACCAGACCTACAGGAAGCTGATCCTCCACAACAGTGAGTCTAGCTCTAATCGATGCCGAAATAGTTACAAGCGCACTGATTGGCTCCCGAAGATGTTGCAGAACATCAACAAGGACCGCGCGGACTTCATTGGAAATGGGCTCGACTTCAGCAGAGGTGGCTTGGCCAATCAAAGCGTCCCCGATCAGATCCTCGATATCAAAAGGGAACATCTTAGTGAGGTCTTACGTATGAAGTACACAGTAAGCATAATGACAAAGACCCATAGCAGAAGGCAGAAAGGAGCCAACCGATGGGAGCCCGGTAGGGTTGATGACGACTGATGGCATGGTAGCCTAAATAGGACCAATGGAGGGAGCTCCTAAGCCATTGGCATCGACGGTAGGTCCTGATTCAGCAACGTGGACAACCGGTGGATCAAAGGCTGCTGATGCAGAAAGCGAATTGGCCATCAGACCCACCATCAGCAGAGTGATTGCATCCACAACAGGGCCCACGGCAGTTGAACGATCATTTGCAATGATGACGGCAACCACTGCCTGACAAGTCATAGGGTTAGCAATAGAAATAAAAGGACAGGGCAGTTAGCCACAGCCAAGTCACTTACAGATGCCAATATAGCCAATGGAGTGGTAGCCGATGCCATGATAGGAGAACTTGTCTGCATCGGCAGGTCATGAGGAGCCAACTACTTTGACCAGGGAGGGACCATGGCAACCTTCTTAGGTGGCGGAGCAGTGCTCCCCGATGCCTTGGATGCCCTGCATTTTTTTGCCCCTTTGTGAATGGGCAGTACAGTGGTAGGCGGAGCAGCATTCAACAAGGCCGTCGGAGTCCGTGCATCACATCCCAAGTTGGGATTGTCCAATGGCAAAGCATAGCGGATCAGCCTCCTACTCTAGCTTCGCATCAGAGCGGTGGGGTGGGTGTCCTACAAGAAAGAACATGCATCACTTCAGTACTTACAATATAGTTGAAACAATAAGATTTAGCATAAGATAAAGCCGATACCTCATCATCGGCCCTGAGAAGATGGGGTCAAAGCGGGAGCGGATGGCAGATGGAAGAAGATTGAAAAGATGAAGTCACAATTCACTCCAAAATCGCTAAAAAGAAACCGAGACATCGGTGCATGGGGAAAAGTCCTCTAACTCACGAAAAGCAAGCAGAAGGGTCTTGAGTCTTGACATATCGGTGTTCCAATGATCGAATGTTGCACCGAGCTTTAATCTTGCCAACGAAGACAAGATTCATCGGCATCTGACTGAGACCAAATTGATGGGAGTATACTGCCAGATGGTAGAATTCGTAAGATGGTTTTGATGGCCCCTAAGGAAGGCTAATTGGAAGAAGCCCGAGCTAGATCACAGCAAAGAAGTTGGCGGTAGAAGAGTTATCGGAACCAATCTCTGACAGCCGAAGATGACTCAGGTCTTCAAAGTCATCAGTGCAGAAGTAGATGAACTTCACCTGGATAGATTTCGCAATGCCGAGATAAAACTGCAGCCTGAAGAACTCACTTACTTCGTTGGCTGATAAGGAAGAGCCTTCGAACATAGCTATCGCTTTCCCGAAAGAAGTGCATCGGCAGGTGCGAGGTTGTTCACCTTGACGGTAGACCCCAAGGAAGCTGAGGATGAGCAAATACGGACGTGTAACAGTCTTGTAGGTGTATGCATTCAGCCACATATGCACAAACCAATAGGGTCCATGGATCCAATGGATGGGCCTCTCGCACAAGAGCCCCTCCATAATCCGATGCAACATATGGAAGGTGGATCCAAGAAGTATACGGCCGATCGATAGCTTGTTATGATTGTCTAGGCGCTTGGCTAGATACTGGTAATCCTCAAATGGGCCACAGGAGGAGTCACAAAAGAAGAAATGTGCTAGGCACATATTAAGAAAAGCAGCATGCTGTCGCAGGCTGATAGTGCCAGACTTCTTGTTGTGGTGCTCAATATATCTTTTCCAATTGCTAAATCCACTGGCTTGAAGACGATGCGAAGTCTTGGTCCAAAAATCAATGTCATAATTGGTCTCTACGATGTCAAGACCAGTCAACATCGCCATGTCAAGAAGTATAGACCAAAGATGAAGGCATTTAGGGCATCGGACCAGAAGAAATAGGCCGATACCAACACAGGATAGTCTAGTTGTGGATTGGCCAGTGATAACCCAATGCAGTGACCGATCCTCATCTCATCCTAGTACACG
>KE371999.1:600611-612089 GCA_000418225.1 Zizania latifolia
TCATCCTCTTCTTCATTCCCCGTTGACAATCACTCATCATCCACATGGTATACACCATGGCTCCTCAGCGGTGAACAGCCGATACCCATAAATACCAATCCCTCCATCTAGCTACCATGCTGGGCCAAGCATTGAAGCTATTCTCCTAATCAGACAAATCTCGGGAAGCAACACGAAATAGAATACGATTGGTTTCACAGTTAGTCAATTTGGCTAGTTCGGCTTCGTCACAAGGCCCTAACCAGTACGTGGAGGAACTTGCATCCAGCGAGATCAACAGTTGGTTCCTAGCACTTTACAGGAGTAAGAAAAGTAATGATCTATAGTGCTCAAACAGATTAAGAGGAAGCAAGAAATAGGTACATCGGGGACGCCGTCATTCGAAACTGCAGTAAGGGTACGTGACAAAGAAGCCATCGATGGTGGCAACGAACAGTGTCAGATGTCCAGGCAAGACCAGCAACATGAACAGAGGCAGAGCTAAACCGGCGGTGACCAAGGACTTGAGAGGTTCTGCTAGAGGAGAGAGAAAATTGGAAGCTTGTAGTGGAAGGGAAAGGTTTCAAGCTTTATAACAAAAGAGCTGCGCCAGTTGAGTTCCCAATGCAAAGCTGAAGCGACGCAATGGTTGTGAGGTTTTAGGAGGAATTAGAAACGTGCCCTCATATGTCCTGAACTTAGGAGGCATGCGGCGCACTATTACAGATGCACCACAATCGACACGCGCCTATTTATGTGAGTCAGTCAAAATTCATCAATGCACCAACTCAGGGGCCATCATGACTATTTGAAGCCAATGGACCCGAGGAGTTCCAGCCAAACGGCCAGAAAAGTTCTAAACTCAAGCTTTTCGAAATTTCAAAAATTTTCGAGTTTCACAACGTAAGGAGAAAAGATCTGATCAGCAGTGCCGGTAGGCCGATCAAAGGACTTGTTCGGCCAAATGGTTTAAAAAGTTCTTATACAAGGACTCATTAGTAGAAGGAAAGGGGATGAGAGCCGATGAAGCAAACTCACAAGAGACAGGTCTTCTGAAAGATATTATATTATTTATAGAAAAAGGTATTACAAAAGGCTGACTGCAGGATTTAAAGTAATTACAAGGTGCTGAGGAAACATTCTATGGTAGAAGCTGCATCAGCTTGGATCGTCTCAAAGCGCACAATCGTATCGGTAGCATCCTCATCGCTTCCATCGACGTCCAGAGGACCTACTGTTTTTGGGAGCGTTCCTCGTTCAGATTGATCAGATTAGCTCTCTTGAACTAGATCTTGATCGGCAGGTTGTCCAGAAATTTTTGCCGAGTTGCCATACAATTCCGAAACTAGTTTAGTCTGTCAGTCCAAAGATTTATCTTCTAAACGATGCGGTCTTCCTCTACTTTAAGACGATCTAGGTATGCCTAGTCTTGATTGGGCAGCTTAAACAGGAATTGGAAGTGACTTTCGGCTGCACATACCTTGGCATCAACTGAGTCAAAACTCCGCCGATGGACCCTTTGTATTGCATGATCAGCAAGGCCAGAGTACGGGCCACCTCAATGTCTTGGAAAAATAGGCCGATCGGGCGGTGGAGGCGGTCAAGTAGGGCCAATAGATCACATAGTATAGGATCTCGAGAAAAGAAAGCTCTATCCAATGACTAGGATTCCTGAGAAGAACAGAAGATGAGCCGATGGATTCACAAAAAGTTGTAAACAGTAAAGATGGAGGTTACCTGAGGGAATCGGCATGTAGATGAGGAACTTATGGCCAGCAGAGAGTCCTTAGAACTATTGTCCTCATTAGAATAAAACTTAATTAGCTGCTCATTTTGAGGCTGATTTGGGTCGTGATTACCATCGGCGCTGATCGGCTGAGTTGGGACATTTGAATTCCCAGAATGTGAAGGGCTTATCGAGTTGAGATTCGGTTCAGTGGGAACTTGGAGTTCAAGAGTTAGAACGGAATGCGCAAGAATTCGAAAGAAACTAAAAGCAAAAGTTATGCAAATGGAACCAAGTAGGCCGTGAGAGACATACCGGATCATGATCACTGGATGCATTGTACTGAGGAGGACTCATCTTCAATTTCTTGTTTGGTGGAGAGCTTGGAGCATTGGAAGCCATTGGAGACGAAGGAGAGGAGGTACTGGTGTACAACAAAAGTGGCCGAGCTTGAAGAAGGGGGCTTATCAGGCAAGCTTTATACACGCTTGGTGATCTGATGATTGAGTTCTTGAGGAGAGATTTTAAAACGTGATGTTTTGCATTCCAAACTCGGGGAGCATGTGTTGACACCAGAATTTGGACTGGTGCACCATCAGCGTGATAAGCCAAGTCACTAGGCTGATGAGCCACCGATAGAAGCTTAAATGGGCAGAGACAGGCTGCACGTGACGTGGGATGATGCTTTGTAATGTTTATCGTTTAGTTAGTGAATAATTAGAGTCAGTTAGGATTCTATGTTATCTACAGATAGCGTGTCTACTCGTCTATAACTAGGTAAGCCCAAGGTCATTGTAAAGGAGTTCACACAACCAATCAATCAACCCTTCGGCGCATAGCCAACTTTACGTATGTAGCATTAGGACAATTCCCCACCAGAATCAAGCTGCATCGGTTGCACCCGACCTCTGATCATGATGGGGATAGCCTATTTAGTAGACTGATTAATCTGTTTATGGCTTTCTCGGTTGAGGCCAATACTGTGATTAGATTAAGTAGGTCTGCTAGTTATCAGTTAAATGCATTGGTTCACTTTTTCACAATGCACTTTGTTGCTCGAATTCATGCGTTCACCAATCACATCGAGCTAATAGGTTGTTTCAGATTAGATCATATGCCGATCATCAACGTCATGCTGTCTTGGTTGGGTCCGATCCATGGTGTTGGCAAAAACGTATACGAGTTGGTTTGATCTAATCTATTGGTACGACGTTCATCGGAGTCTTAGCTGATGGGTTATTTATTATTTCACAGATCGGTTTGATTCCATTCATGGTAGTTCTAACATAATATTTTTACGCTATATCGGTTTAGTTTGAACGGTAGAGATTGACATGTTAGAGTGCTAGTACCTGAGCCGATTGCTAGAACGTGTTATATTCTATATGCTTTTCACGATGCATCGTAGTATTCATGTGTGCTATCGAAGTCGATGCCGATGGGTCATCGCTGATAGCGTTAGGACACCTCACGCTTGTTTCCTTGCCAATTGTAGGGTCAAATTGACTGGCATGCTCTGTACATCTTAGGGTTATTTAGGACCTACACTGGAGCTAAGCAAACTCTCCTAGGCCTTCGAGTGTGAAGGTGCAATGATCCCGGTGTGATTTTTGCATCAACAGTCTTATGCCTTGAAGCTGCTCTGCAGCGCTTGTTTGCTTTTGCTTTAGATCCCCCTTTAGCCATCCACCTTTGCACTCTCAAAGCCCCCCTTCGACATTCTCAGCCCTCGGCACTTTCGCGAAATGATGAAGGCCCCCAAAAGTAAGGGTCTACAGGCCACGATGGAGTCGGCTTCAGTCCAAGTCCAGACCACAATCGCAACTGCAGTAGTTGCCCCAAAGGTAACCCTGAGGCACTACGGGCCTCAGGACCTCCGGCCTTCGATGGACTGGTACGCGGAGACCTTCGAGTTGAGGAAGTCTCTCTCGGACATGGACTCAGTGAGCCTCGCATGCATCGAGAAGCTTCAGAAGTCGATCAACTTTAGGATCCCGAAGCATGAAGTGGTCCCTTCTCCGAGGAGCAAGGAGGCCGTTGTTTTCAAGGCTTTCTTCGAGGCCAGTTTTGGATTCCTAGCTGTGGACCTCTGGGGGGTACTTCATATTTTTCACCTTGAACTCCCCTAACTGTCCCTGAACGCGGTGGCATGCCTCGCCATCTTTGAATGGGTGATGAGGGCAGGGGTGCGAGGGCAGCGCAGGCGTCTTGGCGACTGTGCATGAAGTGAACTGCTAGCTAAAGAGGAGGGTTGGCGGAGGGTGTTGGCCTTCGGGAGTGTCAACTTCTAGCTTCGGTCCAATTTCTTAGACTACTTCCCTATGAAGGCATCGAATGAGAGGTGGTGCATGGCGTGGGACCAGAAGTGGTTCTACATCACCATCGGGGCTGACTCACCCCTTTGCTCCACCAACGCTCCCATCTTGTATCGGCGCCATGCCAAGGTGGTGGCGAACGAGGCCACCTTTTGGTCCAGGATCCAACTCCTATGCCTGGTGGCCTAGAAGATGAGCATGAGGGACCTGGTGAAGGAGTTCATCACAATTCAAATCAGCCCCCTCATGGCTCGGTGGCTGATGGAGTTCAAGGACTCCGTACCCGGCGAGCCGAAGGGGATCCCTTTAGCGTTTATATGTAAGTCTTTAGAGGTCCAATCCTTGTTTTTTTGGATAGAGTAACTTTACTAACGATCATGCTCATGCTGTAGCCAAGAGGGTCAAGCTCACTCCAGAGGAGGCCATGAAGGTGGCTGTGTGGGTCATTGGCCCCCCTACGGTGAGTGTGAAGGAGAAGCGCCTAGGCCTCATCGGGTCATGGGGGTGCTACAACTGCGTCTAGCTGGGCTATGGAGCTGAACCCCTAGAGTTGCCTAATCCAGCGGTGGCCGGTGGGGGGTCGGAGAGGAAGAGGTCTGGCAGCAACAAGGACCTGCCACCGCCATCTCCGTAGCGTCTTTGAAGCCAGCCCCATAGTTCGGAGCCCCTCGGGCCGTAGCTCCCGGTGTCTTCTTCGGCGCCTTCATCATCAGGGCCTTTGTCAGACCCCACTCTAGCAATGGTTACAACGGAGCCCCCACCAACTTCAAACATGGGCCTGGAGTCCATGACTTCGCCATGCCACTCTGGTGACGGCCAGTTGGCCCTTTTCAAGCCCACGGACTGCCCAGACTTGTTGCGCCCTCTGCCCAAAGGTACGCAAATTTTTGGAAAATACCTTGATAGCCTACCTCGATCCGTCTTGACTTTACATAATTTCTCAGACCCGACAGCCGTCGAGGACTTGGGGGAGCTCTACGTCCCCAACAGTGATGAAGCGGTGGAGAAGGCCGGTGAGGATGACAACGAAGAGGATGGCGATGATGCCAGCGAGTCCTCTTTGAGCAACGATGAAGAGGATGGGAAGACTGAAGATGATGGGCCTCACCAGATGCCTCTGGCGATGAGGTTAGGGCTTCACCGCGAAGCTCGATGCCAGAGGTACCAAGGGCGCTGAAGAGAAGGGTCCCTTTGCTGAGGCCCTTTATTTCCCTGGAGGTGTCGCTAGACACGCTGGTGACGCCATACCTTCATATTAGCGAAGTCCTTAGCAGGTCCGACCTAGTGACCGAATTGTATCTGTACCGCCATACGGACCTCACTGCGGCCGCCGAAGAAGCCTTGCTCCAGGTAAGCAAATCATGCGGGTACTTTGAAGGCCTCTTTAATAGACTTTAATCTTCTCCCTTTTTCTCTCTTGTAGGCCTTTGTCTGGATGCATGGGGTGGCCAGCACCATTGATCATCAGGAGGACCTCGTGGGTCAGGAGATCTAGACCCTCCACAGGCAGGCCTTGGAGGCTACTGCCTTGTGCCAATAGGTGGAGGGAGCAGCTAGCACACTGAGGGATGAGCTACGACAGGATCGCGATGCTAGGGCTATGACTGCCACTGAAGCCAAGGAACTTCGTAAGGCGAAGGAGTCCTTGGAAGCCAAAGTCAGGGGGCTTCGGGCGGCCAAGGAAGCCTTAGAGGCTGAGCTAGCTGGGGCCACTCTGGAGGCCACCAATCGCGCTTTATAGATGTGAATATTTCCATCTATATCTATCTTTTTCTTGAAAACCGATTTACACTCAATGGTTTTTACACCATCGGGTGGATCAACCAAGTTCCAAACTTGATTTGTGTACATGGATTCAAGCTTGGATCAGATCTCATGGTTCCAAGCCATTTTTTAGAGTCTGGTCCCACCATCGCTTCTTCATAGGTCTTGGGCTCCTCGTTGTCCAACAAAAATACATCCCAATCCCGAGTGGTCGAGAATATGAACCTCTCAGGTGCATGCCGTGACCTCTCTGACTTACGTGGCGCAACAGGTTCTTCAACACCTTGATTATCCTATTGTGGTTCAATGGGAATTGAAACATTTTTAGGTGTTTCTCGAACTTCTTTGAGATAGACTGAGCTCCCACTAACCATTCTCGAGAGAAACTTTTTCTCCAAGAATATACCATGTCGGGTGATAAACACTTTGCTGAGTTTCTTGTTATAGAAATAATATCCTTTGGTTTCCCGAGGATACCTGATAAAGAAGCACTTGTCAGATTTGGGAGTAAGCTTATCGGACTGTAAATGCTTTACATAAGTTTCTCAACCCCAAATTTTAAGTAAAGATAGATTAGGACGACGTCCTGTCCATATCTCATATGGAGTCTTTTTAGCCGATTTTGATGGAACCCTATTAAGTGTGAAAGCGGCTGTTTCAAGAGCATATCCCCAAAAGGATAATAGAAGATCACTTTGGCTCATCATCGATCGAACCATATCTAATAGGGTGTGATTTCTCCACTCAGACACCCCATTCCACTGAGGTGTTCTGGGTGGAGTCAATTGTGGAACAATTTCACAATCCTTTAGATGATCACCAAACACAAGGCTCAAGTATTCTTCTCCATGATCTGATCGTAGAAACTTGATTGTCTTTCCTAAATGATTCTGCACTTCATTCTAGAAACTTGATTGTCTTTCCTAAATGATTCTACACTTCATTCTAGAATTCTTTGCACTTTTCAAAGAACTCCGACTTATGCCTCATTAGGCAGATATATCCATATCTACTAAAGTCATCGGTAAAAGTTATAAAGTACTGAAAACCACTTCTAGCTATTGAGCTCATTGGTACACATACATCAGTATGCATGAGTTCTAATAAATCACTACCCTTTCACTTTGACTCATGAAACAAGCCTTTGTCATTTTGCCAAGTAAACAAGATTCACATGTCTCAAATGATTCAAAATCAAATGAATCGAGAAGACCATCTCTATGGAGCTTCTCCACGCGTCTCTCATTTATATGGCCCAATTGACAATGCTAGAAAAATGTGAGATTCAAATCATTAAGACATTACCTTTTCATATTAATGTTATAGAGAGGTGATCCTTCAAGGTTCAAAATGTATAGTCCATTCACTAATGGAATATGACAATAGAACATATCTCTAAGATAAAGTAAACAACCATTGTTCATTGATCTAAAGTCATAACCTTCTGCTTGCAAACAGGAAGCAGAAATTACGTTTTTACATAGAGATGAAACACAATAACAATTATTCAGTTCCAAAACTAGTCCTAAAGGTAGTGACAATGCATGGTCCCCGAAGCATCAGCAGCAACTCTTGCCCTATTGCCCACGTGAAGATCCACTTCGCCCTTCATCAAACTTCTACTTCTTCTCAGTCCCTACAATGACTTGCATATATGAGCAATTGATCCGGTATCAAATACCCAAGAATCAGAAGATGAAGTAGCAAGATTGATTTATATAACATTTATACCTGAAGCAGAAGTCACACTTCCCTTCTTCTTCATATATTCTAAGTATTTCTTATAGTTCCTTTTCCAATGACCTGACTCCTTGTAGTAAAAACAAACTGCATCTTGAGCCACCCCTTTCTTGTTATGTTTGGTCTTGGAAGTACTCGCAATCTCATCGGGAGTCAACTTTTCTTTGATCACATACTTCTTTACTCATGGTTGACGTTTGCCCTTTTGCAGCATCATCACATGACTGTTGTTTTTCTTAATACTCTCCTCGATGGTTTTTAACATCCCATACAATTATATCAATGTTTTATCCACACTATTTATATGATAATTCAGTATGAACGGTTCAAAACTGGATGGTAGGGATTGAAGAATCAGGTCAGTAGCCAACTCTTGGCTAAGGGGAAAGCCTAGCTTTTCTAGACTCTCAATATAACCAATCATTTTGATAACATGGGGACTGACGAGATTCCTTTCAGCAAGCCTGCGTGCAAACAAGGACTTCAACGTGTTAAACCTCTCAACCCTCGCGTGGTTCTCAAACATGCCATCGACAATGATATTGTAAGCGTTTGTATTCTTATATTGCTTCTGAAGCACTAAGGACATTGTGGCAAGCATGAGGCAGCTTACATCTAGGACATCATTAGTGTGCTTCTTGTAAGCACGCCGTGCAACTGTAGTAGCATTATCTAGCAAATCATTAGGGTAAAGACTTTCAAGAACATACTCTCTATGCTCTTGTCTGAGAACAATTCTCAAATTTCTATACCAATCCATAAAGTTCGTTCCATTTAGCTTTTCTTTCTCAAGGATAGATCACAAATTAAAAGAACTGGACGTGGTAGATCCTCCCACTATTTTATGTTGATGTTTCATTAAACTATTTAACAAAAGATTCTCCCACTATGTTTTTGGAAACCAAAAACCTCCCTCTCGGTTCCATAGCGGGTCAGGATCCTCATTTCACTAATTCCTAGTGAGCTTTGGCATCACTGCTAGCAATTAATGACATGGGGTAAGTAACACCTAGCTAATCACATCTCCATGTTACTCCTGTTTGTTGGGTTAGCATCACCATGCTCTAGCCCTAACCTGATGCCCTAAGGTCCAAAACTGTTTTGATAACCATATTAAGCAAACCAAAGCTTCCACATATAGATGTCCGAAATATATCCTAAGTTGCAATGGTAATCACCGGCACTCTGCTTTGGTAGACCCACCAAACGATGAACAATACCATGTTAAGTGCAGCAATTGGAAAGGCATCAAAAGCTTAATTTTTCTAAGGGATTCTATCCTATCATGGCAACATATCAAATATGATATAGCATGAAAATATTATAGAAGATATCACAGATAAACACATTTAACTGTGAATTAGTATGGCCCAACATATGGTGATCTCCATCTCTATTTCAATGTAGATGATCTCCATCCTCCACATCATTCCTCTAGGCCATCATGCTTGATATCCTGCAATCTTATATCTAGGCGACCATAGCTAGAAACAAAAGATTATAAATCAAGCATCTAGTCGACATGCAGGTCAGCAAATACAGCAGAGACGACTACCCAATAGCCAAGAATCATAGCATGCAAGCTATGCGTAAGAGTTACATGCATCACATACATCTCTTACAAATCATATAGGGCCATACTATTCACATCATTCTCTGTAAAAACAAGTTAGACGTAGAATCACATTGTAGCTCATGATGTGAACTAGGACTCTATACTAGGCGCACTTCTATACAAGGCACGCACATATGGCGATCCCACTCTATGAAGTTTCTATGGAAAAACTGCTCGGGACAAACAATTTATACCAATCCGAGACAACCTCTCAGGAACCAGTTTTTCTTTAGCCGATGGGGTCGGTCAGGTGGTCGGGCGATGCGCTCGGGAGTCGGTGATAGTGGTCGAGAAGAGTAGTCAGAAAGCTCCTGAGGCGGTCAGATCCATAACCTACTCGGATCATGATATATGTTTGCAACCGATGCAACAACATATAGCGATTCAAGTGTTATGATCCGATCTGCAACTACCCCATAAACCGATTGATCTCATCAACCCGTGCTACCACTCAATTCATCACATGAACTGATCGAACTTGACCGTAATAGATCCAATCTATTATAACCTCATATCAAACATATACACTGATCTAGATCACAATCTAAGCAAGAATCTCTGATACCACTGTTGGGGATCACGAAAGCTACGCTAGTCAAAAAATAAAACTTTTTCTACCACGCAAACAAGAAAGCCTTGCTAGAGAAGGACCATAGATTGTTACCTCGGGCACACAGTGCAGTGGAAGGAGAGTTGGAGTAGAGAGCTGATCCAACTCGAGCATGCTGAAGAGGCTGGGAAGACGATTGACATCCTCGAGAAGCCGATCAACATCCTCGAGAAGGCTTCGCCCGAGGTCAGGAACTCCTGAGGACTTCTGCTCCTTCTAGCCGATGACGCCGCCGATCCGATCAGCAACACCGATGCCGATGTAGGTCAACAAAACAGTAAAGCAACACCTCTACTGGTATCCACACATCTAAGGGTGGAACGCCGACCGGTAGTGTACTAGCACCTAGGCAGTCGGCAAGATGGATAGGCACGAGAGGTGGCAACTAGGGTTTGCGCTCGGAGGCTAACAACTTAGCACGAGAAATGTATCAACATGCGAAGAAGGCATAGCTTCCTACACCGAGCACCCTCATATATATAGACGTCCTTGCTTAGGCCCATCTAGGCCCAACCAGGACTCTACTCGGATCTCTTCTGATTTGTTTGGATCTCTATCCAAACCCATTTGGATCTCTATCCAAACTAAGCCCAATTCGAATCATATTCGAATCTAGTGTTCTAACTCGTTAAGTGAGCGATCCTGTAGGTTCACGTATAGCTTGGTTAACATATGGAAACACCTTTTTGTACTCCGTTAACAGCAGCATCTAGCAAAGCATATTAACCCAAGCATACATAAAGATCATATCGGCTGAACCTTGTAATGTTCCATATGTACATGTCCCATTGCCTCATGAAATCAATTGAGCACAAGGTGAGATTTATGGCATCCTATCAATAGCTCGATCCCTCTCTCGATCTCCGTGTTGGATTGTAACCTCTGATTAACTCCTTAATCACGTCGGCATGGCCATGCACTTCCATAATCCATTACATTGATGGGCCCAGAGTTATCTCTCCTGTTAAAGAGGGGCAAATCCTATCTTGATCACTCACATCTCACTACATGTTTCATGACAGACCCGATGACTACTTTTATTACTACCCAGTTACGGAATAGCATTTGGTAGTTCCAAAGTAAGCCACTACGCATGTTGGGAACCATGGAGATCTCAGGTCTAAGGACTTACATAAACACTACCGAGACCTACTGATGACACATCAAATCTCAATAGTGTCTCGTAACGGGTCTATCCCACATATGTTCTCCAACATATGTCCATGTTATTGATTTGGTATCTCTATAACCATGATCCATGAGACATGATCATCAATCAATACACATGCTGATCTTAGTCATATCTATTCCATATATGACTTAGAATCAATCAGGGATTATTTGAAATAGTCACATTATGAGTCTCATGAACAAGTCACGAACTTATTGATCCATGATGACAATCTATTTCAAGGAATAGTACAATGTTTCATAAAGTGTTGGTGAAGTTTTTGGTCACACGCGTGGCCTGAGAGATCTGCTTAACTCTAGTGCAGGTCCTAAATTTGCGGTTCGTGGCGTGCCAATCAGTTTGATCCTGCAACTGATAAGATAAACAAAAAATATAAGTAGTAACGTACGCCTATCGGCTATTGAGCCGATGGTCTTAACGTACACTGAAGTATTGAATGAAGAGCAATGATGACATAGTGGAAATTATATGACGTGACATATCATGAAGAGCAGATTTACCGTGAAACCTATCAAAATAAAGCTATCGACCTGAACT
>KE371999.1:618105-634384 GCA_000418225.1 Zizania latifolia
AGGACGTAATAACACTAAGCCGATATGGACCATCCGATTCCAACGCCGATGCCGATAAAACACAAAGAGATAACCTATCGGCTTATACTCCGATAGAATCTGGTTGCAGTATACCTGATCGGTATCTTCATTACTCTTCACTATGACCGCAAGATTGGACCAAACCAAGACAGTTGCAAAGCCATAATAAATCATAATACTAAACAAACAGGATATATTTCATCCAGATGAACGATATGTGACATAAATCAAACACATAAACTGAGATATCAAACTCAAACGATGAAGCCTCTAATTAATGCATTTGAATCTGAACCACGCATCTGATATATCATGATCGATACATAAACTAAGATGTCAGACTTAACCGATGAAGCCTTAGATATACTAATCAATACATGTTTGGCGGAACTTACCTCTCGCCGGAGATCGAAGCGATGCAGCCCCGCGAGAGAGCAAGAACTCGCCGGTGGCAAGTTTTGCGATGCGCCGAGAGTTTGTTTTTGTTGATTGTTGTGATTGTAAACTAAGCCTAAACGTTACATATTTATAGTCCAGATGTCCTATATGGTTATGACTGCAACTAATTTATCTTTATCTCCGTAACAAGATCTATCTTCCCTTTATACTGGCTTCTTCGTATCCTTATCCGATCACACGTGCGTATTGCAGTTAGGCTTCATTGACCGTGCTTTGACCGGACTTGTTGATTTCCCTTAATTGTGCCGAAATTGCATTGGGCCTAGGCCTTACCAAATTTTGCCGTTAACATAAACATAGTATGCCTCATACAACATCTTCATGTTGACTCTAAGAGCATAATGCTAACATAGAGGCTATTTACGATGAAGTGCCTGACTTCTCGGCCGTCGAATCATGCCCCCTGCAACTCGGACCTAGGCAGACCTCCAAGAAGAGCGAAGGGCCTAGTGATCAGTGAAGCAGGGGTGCTCGCGTGGGGTGAAGCCTCTTTGAGCCGAGGGGGTCCTCGCTCTAAGAAGAGCTCCAAGAAGAAACGAGGGCCAACCATTTCAGCAAGGGGTGCTCACTTTTTGCTAGGTTTAGGTAGTGCCTTTTCATGATTTTTCTTTTTCTTCGTTGTAACCGAAGTGTACCCAATGTAATACTTCACATTTGTAATCCGAGATGTACATGAGTAAAGGTTTGGAACCAAAGTGTACTCAATGCAGTACATCGCATTTTGTAATTCGAGTTGTACGTGAATAAAGGCACATTTGCTACATGCTCATATCAAAGTCTACTCAGTTCTCTTTTAATTATCGAAGTTTATCAAAGCACACTCCGAATGCGTCTGTACTTATTGCTCTCCCCTTGCTAATGGTAGGCATGTGCTTGCGGGTGCGCGCTACGAACAGTTTTATATGCATTGTAGCTAGGCTTCGAGCATTGTCTTGAACCATTCAAAGTATGTGGCCCTCAAAGTGAGGTTTAGCGTAGTCGGTCATTTGGGACCTCAGGGATGCTTCGAGTTGTTCACTCGGAGTCCCTTGTTTGTTATCACTTCGGTCCCGGGGGCACTGTGAAGTGATAATGGTGGAGCAGGTTGCACCGATTTTTTAGGTCCGTAAGGGGATCCAAAGTTAGTGCCGTTAGCCTTACTCGGGGAGTGACCCTTGAGCATTGTGTTCTGGGCTTCACACTAGAGTACGGTGCACTCGTATGTGTGTTAGACTTTATTTGTCTCACGCCGAGCCTATGGCATCGGGTAGCAGAATGGGTACGCATAGAGCTTATCCGTCGAAGCCCTATTGTCATCACGATGTGTCCATCGCTATGCCAATATGCTCGAGGTTAGGTTTAATGCGAACTGACTCCCTAGGGGTACATATTACCTTGTTACGAAGCATGCCTAAGCAGGGTTTTATTCAAAGGTAGCTCAATTACACGGCTGTGGCACGCTTGATTTTATGTGTAGTATCACTGAAGATGCTCCGCGTGCTAGGTGTGCTTCAATTCCTCTCCTTCAAGGGCCGACAGCCTGAAGGAGCCTAGGTGGTTTGCACGAAGCATGATGAAGGGGCCTTCCCATTTATTGCTCAATTTGCTAGGTGTGAGGATGCTTCGTAGAACCAAATGCCCAGGCTATATGATGTTGGGCTTTACCTTGGGGTTATACCATGCCTTCGTCTAGTCCTAGTACTTCATCAGGTTGGCCACGGCCCTTAGCCTTGTTTCTTCTATGAGCTCCAGCGAAGCTTGTCGTTCATGGGTGTCTTATAGGAGCAACGTCCACAGTGAACCCTCCTTAGCTCTATAGTGGTCATTGCTTCATCTCTGAATAGTAGTCAGAAGGAGGTGATACCGGTGGATCGAGCTTGGGTGGTCTGAATGGACCACAAGATCTTTGGCAACTCTTCGACCCATAGCCTCTTGGTGAGCCCCACAATTCGGCGATTAAGCCTCGATAAAATATTGCCATTTGCCCACTCGACTGCTCCGTTGGACTACAGGTGTCTTACGACTACAAAGCATAGCTCAATTCCAAGGCCTTCATAGAATTCTTGAAATTTCTCCACATCAAACTGAGTGTCGTTATCGATCGTCAGTTGCCTAGGTACTCTGAAGCGGCAAATTATATTTTGCCAAAAGAATTTTTGGATATCCTTCGAAGTTAATGCTGTTAAGGCTTTGGCTTCGACCCACTTTAAAAAGTACTCCATGGCTACGACTGTGAATTTCAAATTTCCTTTTGCTCGGGAAAATGCTCCGATTAAATCCATACACCACCAGGGCGATGACTTGGACTAGAGTGGACGGAAGGTGGCTTCACCTATCCATCCACTAGCAGCCTTAGCAAGTGCGCACCAGGGCCTCAGCATTGGCCATTATAGTTGGCCAATAGAGGCCTTATCGAAGGGTTTTGCTAGCGAGTGCCCAAGGTGCCAGATGGTTTTCGCACAACCCCTTGTGGATTTCTCGAAGCATATCTTGCCCTTCGATTCTAGAAATGTAGCACAGCAAAGGCACGCAGACGCTAGATTTATACAACTGGTTACCGATGAGGTGGTAATTATGGACCCTATGCTGAAGCCTTCTGAGATCGGGGCCTTCAGGTAAGCCCGCTTCATCTCATAGCATGAACATGATAGGGCTCTGTTATTCATCTACTTGCACGCAGAACACTTCGGCAGGCTCTGGCATTGATGCTGACAGAGCAGACTGTGCTTCGTAGAATGCACCGATAGGGAGTTCTTAGCCTCCAGCTGTTGCTTTAGTGAGGGCATCGGCTTGCTGGTTTTCTACCCTCGGGTGCTTCGGATGGAGATCTCCTTGAATGCGAGCTCTACCTTGCATACTTCGGCCAGATAATAAGCGAGGTCTGGGTGGCGTGCCTGGAAACTCTTGTCTACATGCCTAGCAACAATTTCGAAGGTCTCGGCTAAATCCTCGTTATGTATGCCTTTTTTGCACTTTGTATTACAATGTCATCCATATAGGCTTCGACATTCCTTTCCAACTGATGGCTTAGGGTCTTTGAAATTAATCTAGAGAAGGTTGCCCCAACATTGTTAGCATTATGCCCTAGAGGCAGCATGGAGATGTTATACATGGCATACTATGTTTATGAAATAAAGTTGCTGTTTCTTGAAATAGATTGTTATTATGAATCAACAAGTATGTGACTTGTTCATGAGACTCGTTATGTGACTATTTCTAAATGATTCCTGATCGGTTCTAAGTCATATATGGAACAGATATGACTGAGAACGGCACGCGTATTGATTGATGATCATGTCTCATGGATCATTGGTATGGAGATACCAACTCAATATCATGGACGTATGTTGGATAACATATGTTGGATATACCTATTATGAGACACTATTGAGATCCCATGTGTCATCAGTTGGTTTTAGTAGTGTTTATGTAAAGTCTTTAGAGATGAGATCATCATGGTTCTCAACATACGTAGTAGCTTATTTTGGGACTACCAAACGCTACTCCATATTTAGGTAGTTATAAAAGTAGTCATCGGGTCTGCTATGAAACAAGCAGTGGGATGCGAGTGATCAAGATAGAATTTGCCCCTCCTTACGGGAGAGATATCTTTAGGCCCCTCGATGTAATAGATTATGGAAGTGCATGGCCATGCCGACGTGATTAAGGAGTTAATCATAAGTTATAATCTAATACGGAGATCGAGAGAGGATCGAGCTATTCATAGGATGGCACAAATCTCACCTTGTGCTCGATCAATATCGTGAGGCAAAGGGACATGTACATATGGAACATTACAAGGTTCAGCCGATATGATCTTTATGTATATTTGGGTTAATATGCTTTACTAGAGGCCACTATTAATAGAGTATTGGAAAGGAGCTTCCATATGTCATCCAAGCTATGCGTGAACCTATAGGGTCATACAGTTAACGAGTTGGAACATTGGATTCAAATAGGATTTGAATTGGGCTCAGTTTGGATGGAGATCCAAACAGATCGGGTAGGGATCCAAGTACAGTCCTGGTTGAGCATGGGAGGGCCCAAGCTAGGACGTCTATATATATGAGGGTGCACGGCACAGGGAAGCTATGCTTTTGCCTCACATGTTGATTTATTTCTCGTGCTAAGTTGTTAGCCACCCAGAGCGAACCGTAGCCACCACCTCGCCGACTGCCTAGGTGCTAGTACACCACTGGCAGGCGTTCCCACCCTAGGTGTGTGGATACCAGTAGAGGCATTGCTTTACTGCTTCGTATCGACATCGACACTACTGATCTGATCGGCGGCGTCATCAGCTTAAAGGTCGAGTCCTCGAGAGAAGTCCTCGGGAGTTCTCGAGGACGTTGATCGACTTCTTGAGGATGTTGATCGGCTTCTCGAGGACTTTGATCGGCTTCTCGACCACTTTGGCACCCTCGAGTTGGATCGGCTCGCTACTCCAACTCTCCTTCCATTGCACTACGTGCCCAAGGTAACGATCTATAGTCCCTCTCTAAGCAAGATATCCTCATGTGCATGGTAGAATTTTTTTAGCTAGCATAGCCTCTGCATTCCCCTTCAGTGGTATCAGAGTCATCTTGCATAGATTGTGATCTAGATCGGTGCATATAGTGGATATGCGGTTGTAGTAGATTGGATCTATTGTAGTCTAGATCGATTGGTTCATGTGATGAATCGATTTGGCAGCATGGGTTGATGAAATCAATCGGTTTATGGGGTAGTTGTAGATTAGATCATAACACTTGAACTATGGTGGGTTGTTGCATCAGATGCAAATGCGTATCACAATCTGAGTAGGTTACTGATTCGACCGCCTCGGGCGCTTCCCAACTGGCCTTCCCAACCACCGTCGCCGGCTCCCGAGTGCATTGCCCGACCACTTGGCCGACCTCGTCGGCTAAAGAAAAACTGGTTCCTGAGAAGTTGTCTCAGATCAGGATAATTTGTTTGTCCTGAGCAGTTTTTCCATAGAAACTTCATAGATCGGATCTATGATAGAGGGACCACCGTGTGTGCACGCCTTGTATAGAGTCCTGGTTCACATCGTTAGCTAGAATATGATTCTACATCTAACTTGTTTTTATAGAGAATAATATGAATAGTATGGCCCTATATAATTTATAAGAGATGTATGTGATGCATGTAACTCTTATGCATGGCTTGCATGCCATGAATTTTAGCTTATGGTTAAGCTGTCTCTGCTGTATTTGCCAACCTACGTGTTGGGTGCTTGAATCAATAATTGTAATCTTTATTTTGTAGCTATTATGGTAGTAGTCTAGATTTAAGATTGCAGGATTTCGAGCAGGGTGGACTAAAGGAGTGATGTGGATGATGGAGATCGTCTACACCACTAATGGAGATGGAGATCACTATTTGATGAGGCCATACTACTTCACAGTTAAATATGTTTATTTGTGATGTTTTCTATCTTGCTCCTCTGCATTGTCATATGTGATATATTGCCTTGGTAAGATAGAATCCCTCAAGAAAAAATAAGTGTTCATGCATTTTCAATTGCTGCACCTAACATGGTGTTGATCATTGTTTGGTGGGTCTGTCAAAGCAAAGTGCTAGCAATTATCGTTGCTAGTTGGGATAGATGTTGGACATCTATATGTGGGAGCTTTTGGTTTGCTAAATGAGGTTATCAAAACAGTTTTGGACCTTAGGGCATAAGGTTGGGGATGGAGCATGGTGATGCTAACCCAACAAATAGGAGTCACATGGAGATGTGATTAGCAAGGTGTTGCTTACCCTATATCATTAATTTCTAGCAGTGATGCCAAAGCTCACTAGGGATTAGTGAAATGAGGATCTTGCCCCGCTATGTAACCTAGAGAGAGGTTTTTTGGTTTCCAAAAGCATAGTGGGAGAATCTTTTGTTAAATAGTTTAATGAAAGATTAGCATAAACAAAGGTGCTAAACTTTACATATCTTGTGTTATAGATTATGTCAGCCTCTACCACGTCCAGTTCTTTTAATTTGTGATCTATCCTTGAGAAAGAAAAGCTTAATGGAACAAACTTTATGGATTGGTATAGAAATTTGAGAATTGTTCTCAAACAAGAAAGAAAAGAGTATGTTCTTAAAAGTCCCTACCCTGATGACTTACCTGATAATGCTACAGTAGCTGCACGGTATGCTTACGAGAAGCACACTAATAATTGCCTTGATGTGAGCTATCTCATGCTTGCCACAATGTCATCTGACCTTCAGAAGCAATATGAGAACACAGACGCTTATAATATTATTGTGGGTCTGCGTGGCATGTTTCAGAACCAAGTGAGAGTCGAGAGGTTCAACACCTCAAAATCCTTGTTTGCGTGCAGGCTTACTGAAGGGAATCTCATTAGCCTCTATGTTATCAAGATGATTCATTATATTGAGAGTCTAGAAAAGCTAGACTTTCCCTTTAGCCAAGAGTTGGGTACTGATATGATTCTTTAATCCCTGTCATCGAGTTTTGATCCGTTCATACTCAATTATCATATGAATAGCATGGACAAAACCTTAACGGAACTGCATGGGATGCTAAAAACCGCTGAGAAAAGCATTAAGAAAAACAACAATCATGTGATGATGCTGCAGAAAGGCATGAAACAGCCTCATGTCAAGAAATGTGTAGTCAAGAGGAAGTTGACTCCTGATGAGATCACGAGCAATTCGAAGACCAAAAAGGACAAGAAAGGGGTGACTTAAGATGCAGTAATGTTTTACTGTAAGGAGCCAGGTCATTGCAACAGGAACTGCAAGATGTACTTGGAGGATCTCAAGAAAAAGAGAAGTATAACTTTTGTTTCAGGTATAAATGTTATAGAAATCAATCTTGCTACTTCATCCACTGATTCTTAGGTATTTGATACCGGATCAGTGGGTCACATCTACAAGTCGTTGCAGGGTCTAACAAGAAGTAGAAGTTTAATTAGAGGCGAATTGGATCTTCGCATGGGCATTGGAGCAAGAGTTGTTATTGTTGCTATCAGCACCATGCCATTGTCTCTACCTTCAGGATTAGTTTTGGAATTAAATAATTGTTATTGTGTTCTAACTCTATGTAAAAATATAATTTCTGCTTCATGCTTGGAAGTAGAAGGCTATGACTTTAGATTAATGAACAATGGTTGTTCAGTTTATCTTGGAGATATGTTCTATTGTAATATTCTATTGGTGAATGGATTATACGTTTTGAATCCTGAAGATATCTCACATCTATAACATTAATACAAAAAGGCAACGTCTTAATAGTTTGAATTCCACATTTATTTGACATTGTCGTCTAGGTCATATAAATGAGAGACGCATGGAGAAGCTCCATAAGGATGGTCTTCTCGACTCTTTTTATTTTGAATCATTTGAGACATGTGAATCTTGTTTACTTGGCAATATGACAAAGGCGCCATACACAGGTCAGAGTGAGAGGGCAAGTGAGTTGTTGGCACTCATATATACTGATGTGTGCGGACCAATGAGCTCAATAGCCAAAGGTGGTTTTTAGTACTTCATAACTTTTACTGATGACTTTAGTAGATATAGTTATATCTATCTAATGAGGCATAAGTCAGAGTCCTTTGAAAAGTTCAAAGAATTCTAGAATGAAGTACAGAATCATTTAGGAAAGACAATCAAGTTTCAATGATCGGATCATGGAGGAGAATACCTGAGCCTTGAGTTTGGTTATCATCTAAACAATTGCGAAATTATTCCATAATTGACTCCACCTAGAACATCTCAGTGGAACGGTGTGTCTGAGAGGAGAAATTGTACCCTATTAGACATGGTCCGATCGATGATGAGCCAAAGTGATCTTCCATTATCCTTTTATGGATATGCTCTTGAAACAGCCGCTTTCACACTAAACAGGTTGCCATCAAAGTCAGTTGAAAAGTCTCCATATGAGATATGGATAGGACATCATCTCAGTCTATCTTTTCTTAAAATCTATGGTTGTGAAGCTTATGTAAAGCGTTTACAATCAGATAAGCTTACTCCCAAATCTGACAAGTGTTCTTTATCGGGTATCCTCAGGAAACCAAAGAATATTGTTTCTATAACAAGGAACTCGACAAAGTGTTTGTCGCCCGACATGGTGTATTCTTGGAGAAAGAGTTTCTCTCGAGAAGGGTTAGTGGGAGCTCGGTGCATCTTGAAGAAGTTTGAGAAACACCTAAAAATATTTCTACTCCCACACAACCACAACAAGATAATCAAAGTGTTGAAGAACCAGTTGCACCACGTAGGTCAGAGAGGGTACGGCATGCACCTGAGAGGTTTGTGTTCTTGACCACTCAGGAATGAGATATATTATTATTGGACAACGATGAGCCCAAGACCTATGATGAAGTGATGGTGGGATTAGACTCTGAGAAATGGCTTAGAGCCATGAGATCCAAACTTGAATCCATGTACACCAATCAAGTTTGGAACTTGGTTGATCTACCCGATGGTGTAAAAACCATTGAGTGTAAATGTGTGTTCAAGAAGAAGATAGAAATAGATGGAAATGTTCACATCTATAAAGCGCGATTGGTCGATAAAGTTTTTAAATAGATTCAAGGTGTTGATTATGATGAAACCTTCTTGCCCATCGTAATGCTAAAGTTTATTCGGATCATTCTAGTGATTGCTGCATATTTTGATTGTGAAATATGATAGATAGATGTCAAAACAGCTTTCCTTTATGAAAATCTAAGTGAGGATGTGTATATGACACAACCGACCAGTTTTGTCGATCCACAATCAGCTGGAAAGGTATGCAAACTGTGAAAATCCATTTATGGATTGAAGCAGGCATTCGGAGTTAGAACATTCGTTTTGATGATGTGATCAAAGGGTTTGGTTTCATCAAAAATGAAGAAGAGCCTGGTGTTTACAAGAAGGCTAGTGGGAGCGCACTTATATTTCTGATACTATATGTGGATGATATATTATTGATCGGAAATGATATACCTATGCTGGAATCTATTAAGTCTTCATTGAAAAATAGTTTGTCTATGAAGGACTTAGGAGAAGCAGCGTATATTCTAGGTATCAAGATCTATAGAGATAGATAAAGAAGAATAATTGGATTATGCCAGGATACATATATTGATAAGGTGTTTAAGAGATTCAACATGCAGGATTCTAAGAAAGGTGTCTTACCGATGTTACATGGCATAAATCTCAGCAAGACTCAGTATCTGAGTATACTTTATGAGCAAGACAGAATGAATGTGATTCCATATGCTTCGGCAATTGGATCCATTATGTATGCCATATTGTTTACACGCCCAGATGTCTCTTATGCTTTGAGCATTATGAGTAAATACCAATCTGATCTAGGTGAGAGTCACTGGATAGCCGTAAAGAACATCTTGAAGTACTTGAGAAGAACTAAAGATTTGTTCCTAGTTTATGGAGGTGAGAAAGAGCTCGTTGTAAGTGGTTACTCTGATGCAAGCTTCCAAACCGACAAGGTTGACTATAGATCACAATCTAGATTCATTTTCTGCCTCAATAGTGGAGCGGTGAGCTAGAAGAGTTCTAAGCAAGAGACGGTAGCTGACTCTACAACATAAGCTGGGTATATAGCAACTTCGGAAGCTGCAAAGGAGGCTGTTTGGATCAAGAAATTTGTTTCTAAGCTTGGTGTGATGACCAGTGCTTCTAGTCCGATAGACCTCTATCACGATAATACTGGTGCTATTGTACAAGCAAAGGAGCCTAGGTCACACCAGAAGTCCAAACACATACTTCGGCAATATCATCTAATCTGCGAGATAGTGGATAGGGGAGATGTAAAGAAATGCAAAGTGTAAACTGATCTGAATGTTGCAAATCCATTGATAAAGCTACTCTCACAATCCAAGTACGAGATGTACACTAGATCTATGGGTATTAGATATCTACATAGTTGACTCTAGTGCAAGTGGGAGATTGTCGGCATTATGCTCTAGAGGCAACATGGAGATGTTGTACGTTGCATACTATGTTTATAAAATAAAGTTCTGTTCCTTGAAATAGATTGTCATTATGGATCAACAAATACGTGATTTGTTCATGAGACTCATAATGTGACTATTTGTAAATGATCCCTGATTGGATATAGGTCATGTGTGGAACAGATATGACTGAGATCGGCATTTGTATTGATTGATGATCATGTCTCATGGATCATGGGTAGGGAGATATCGACTCAATAACATGGATGTATGTTGGATAGACCCGCTATGAGGCACTGTTGAGATTCCACGCGTCATTAGTTGGTCTTAGTAGTGTTTATGTAAAGTCCTTAGACGTGAGATCATCATGGTTTCCAACATGTGCAGTGGCTTACTTTGATTGTACCAAACGCTACTCCATAACTCGGTAGTTATAAAAGTAGTCATCGGGTATACTATGAAACATGTAGTGGGATGTTAGTGATCAAGACAAAATTTGCCCCTCCTCACGGGAGAGGTGTCTCTGGGCCCCTCGATGTTAAGGATTCTGGAAGTGCATGGCCATACCAACATGATTAAAGAGTTAATCACAGATTATAATTCAATAAGGAGATTGAGAGAGGATCGAACTATTGATAGGATAGCACAAATCTCACCTTATGCTCGTTCGATGTCGTGAGGCAAAGGGACATGTACGTATGGAACATTATAAGGTTCAGCCGATATGATCTTTATATATACTTGAGTTAATATGCTTTGCTAGAGACCATTGTTAATGGAGTATGAAAAGGAATTTCCATACATTAACCAAGCTATACGTGAACCTACAGGGTCACACACTTAACGGGTTAGAACACTAGATTCGAATAGGATTCGATTTGGGCTAAACTTGGATAAAGATCCAAACGGTTTGGATGGAGATCCGAACAGATCAGATATGGATCCAAGTAGAGTCTTGGTTGGGCCTGGTAGAGCCCAAGCTAGGATGTCTATATATATGAAGAGCTCAGGGCGCAGGGAAGTAGAGCGTTTGCCTCACATGTTGATGTGATCCTCATGCTAAGTTGTTAGCCATTGAGAGCAAACCCTAGCCACCACCTCTCGAGAGCCCGACCATCTCACCGACCGCCTAGGTGGTAGTACACCATCAGCTAGTGTTCTCACCTCAGATGTGTGGATACCAGTAGAGGCGTTGATATTCTGCTTCGCATCGGCATCGGCATCACAGATTGGACCAACAGCGTCATTAACTACTTCTCGGGGACTGTCATCAGCTTGAGGGAGGAGTCCTCGAGAGAAATTGTCGAGAGTTCCTGAGGACAATTTATCTGATTCTCGAGGACGTCCATCGGCTTCTCGACCATATCGGCACGCTCGAGTTGGATCGGCTTGCTACTCTAACTCTCCTTCCGCTGCATTGCATGCCTGAGGTAATGATCTATGGTCCCTCTCTTAGAAAGATATCCTGGTGTGCGTGGTAGAAAATTTTTATTTTTGGCTAGCGTAGCCTCCGCGTTCCCCATCACCATTGCAACGACTTGCAGATGTGAGCAACCCATCTGGTATCAAATACCCAAAAATCAGTAGGTGAAGTAGCAAGATTAATTTCTATAACATTTATACCTAAAGTGGAAGTCGTACTTCCCTTCTTCTTTAGATCTTCCAAGTACTTCTTGTTGTTCCTTTTCCAATGACCCGACTCCTTTCAATAAAAGCAAACCGCATCTTGAGTCACCCCTTTCTTGTCATGCTTGGTCTTGGAAGTACTCACGATCTCATCGGGAGTCAATGTTCTTTTGACCGCGTATTTCTTCACTCGGGGTTGATGTTTGCCCTTTTACAGCATCGTCACATGATTGCTGTTTTTCTTAATGCTCACCTTAGCGGTTTTCAGCATCACATGCAGTTTTGTCAAGGTTTTATCTATGCTATTCATATGATAATTCAGTATGAACGGTTGAAAACTTGATGGCAGGGATTGAAGAATCAAATTAGTAGCCACCGCTTGGCTAAGGGGAAAGCCTAGCTTTTCTAGACTCTCAATATAGCAAGTCATCTTGATAACATGGGGACTGATGGGATTTCCTTCTACAAGCCTGCACGCAAATAAGAACTTTGAGGTGTTAAACCTCTTGGCCCTCGCTTGGTTCTCAAACATGCCATGCATACCCACAATGATATTATAAGTGTCTGTGTTCCATATTGCTTCTGAATCTCAGAGGACATTGTGATAAGCATAAGACATCTTACATCAAAGACGTCATTAGTGTGCTTCTCATAAGCACGCTATGCAGTCATGGTAGAATTATCTAGCAAATCTTCAGGGTAAGGATTTTCAAAACGTACTCTTTTCTCTCTTGTTTGAGAAACAATTCTCAAATTTCTATACCAATCCATGTCGGTGAATCATAGAGTAGTCCGTCTAAGGGGGTACCCGAGGTGGTGATTATATATGTGTAAGGGAAGCGCAGCGCCTTTGAACATGATGGTCAACTCTAGAACACAAGAGACAAGGTTTATACTAGTTTGGGTCTTTAGGAGGATAATAACCCTACGTCCAGTATTTTGGTGTATAATATGATGGTGGAGCCTATAATATGATGCAATTAAGCTATGGAGGCTTAAGGTGAAGAAAGCAAGAAAAATACGAGGATGCCAGATAACTAGTTGCATATATGATAGATGCCTCTGGGGTGCCTTGCCTCCTTTATATACTCAGGAGGTGAGCCCAACAACACAGGACTCTACCTCGAGTTGATCTAAGAATTCTAGTATAAATATATCTTTTCATACCATATCCAGAGTCTAGTCACCTGATAAGGACTCAACCTTCCTTATCGGAGATGAACCCCCCCTCCATGGGCCATGCCGGACGGCAATGCTGGACTTGGCCTACTCTAGGTCCAGACTGATAAGCCCAATCGTGGAGTACCCAGGGGTCACATCCCCGATAGCAGCCCTCGAGCTCTTCTTAGCTTGGTTGAGGATCTAGACAAGCTGGGAGGATCTCTTCTTTGATATAAACCTTGACACTTCTGCTGAATTTTTGATAGTCTTGAGAAAGCTTTGATCTTCTTCCTTCTTGTGAGGTGCTCCGTGTAGGTGCAGCCACACGGTGTAGCTCTTGAGCCTCGAGGTAAATGGAACATTTAGCTCGAGTGTCAAAACATAATCTACAAAGAAAGCCTTCTAGAATCTTCCAACCTTCGGTGAACTCTTCCAAAATCGTTGATGACCTTGCCTTCTAGAATCGTTTGTGTTGAGAATTTATTGGGAGAGGACCGTTGCTGATGTCTCGGTACCATCACGGTCCTGAGTATGGTTCATCTTGAGCCCTCAGGGCTTGGCTCCTTGATCATACGGATCCTCGAGCGCTCAAGCCCTTAAGCAGGCAAGGTCCTCAGGCTTGTGAGTCCTCGGGCGCATGAGCCCCCGAGTCATGGGAGCCATCGAGCAAGTGAGCCCCTAGGCGTTAGGGTCCTCGAGTACGCAAGCCCCGAAGCATGGGACCCACAGACATAGATGAACCCAAATGTCACGGACTCTGCCAAAGCACCCAAAAAGACACTTTTTAGTCCACTCCATCCGTAATTAATGCATGGCAATTTGAAGGGATAGAGGGGATGTTTCGCTTCTGATAGGGCCATGCATGTGCGCAGTCAGCAGATAGAGAAGTGGAACCGTCAGGCCGCCTTGGCCTCAATAGGCACGATGACCGAGGGGACGCTTCAATTATGACGATTGTGCCTTGCGCTAGGGCGACGGTTGTAGGATTATTTAAGGTATTTCCTTCGCCACTGAGCCACATGCTGCTAGTTTGAACCTATGCTCTTGGCAACCATCTGCTTTCATTCCTTTCTTCTTCTTCGTCCAACCTACTAGCTCCCCACCGGCCGTGTCGCCATTGTGGTTGTGTAGTTTGCTACCGAAAAGCTCGCCATCTCTTCCAGTTGAAGCCAATGGCCTCTAGAGGTTCACCACTGCCTCCCCCACCGGTGGTGTGGGAGAAATAGAAGATGTCAAGGGGTCGGCTACGCGAGCTGGTGGGGGCTAGATTCCACATGGAGCAGGCGGTGTCCAGGTAGTGTGCGGTGAAGGATGAGGAATTCCCCACAATAGACACCCACGAGATCGTCCTTTTCAAATCTTTCCTCGAGTGCGGGCTTGGCTTGCCGGCACATCCGTTCCTCCGAGGCCTCCTGCACCACTATGGGATCGCCCTTGGCCACCTCACCCCAACTCCATCCTCCACATCGTCATCTTTGTGCACCTGTGCGAAGCTTACCTGGGAGTAGATCCACATTGGAACCTCTTCTGGTCCTATTTCATCCTCCACCAGTCATCGGGGCCCAAGGTGATCAGCGGTGCCTCGCTCTAGCTCCACACCATTAGGTCCGATGAAGACCTGAAGATGCTAGTCACCTCTTCAAACAAGGGGTGGAGGATGGAGTGGTTCTACGACACGAACCACCCCTTGGCCATTGAAGCCAACATTGGCCCAAAGTTGGAGCCCTCGACAATCTAGAGCGACCAGGCGCACTCGTCTGACAAGGACCAGGTCTAGGAACTGGTCACGCTAGTGAAGGACCTCCAGGAGAATGGGTTGACCGGGGTCAAGATTGCTGCCTGCTTTTTGTTGCGATAGGTGTTCCCGCTGCATCTTCGGGTGAAGGCGGCCTATGAGATGGTTGGGCCCTTCAACCTGAATGCTCCGATGCGCGAGTGGATGCCTCAGGCTGAGGTCGCCAAGTGCTTCAACTCCTTCTTCACCGGGAAGCCTTGCTTCCCGGCCGACCTCGAGTTTATGACGTATTGCGTCTCGAACCCTTGGCCTCGGGTGAGTCTTTGGCCTTATACTTTTGACATTTCTTGTTCCTCTTTTTGTTTTATGCTTGTGCCGATGCTTGACCACCCATATGGTGTGATGCACCCTAGCCATAGGGTCACGCAGTGTACTTGTCATAGGCGCTGCTCCCTAGGCACCCTAGGGGTGTCGACCCACCTCGCCACTTCCCGACCCCGGGTGGTGCCAGGTCCACTCTTCCGCCTTCGAAGTGGAAGGGGAAGGAGTTGGGTGGGATGAGCAAGCGCTCGAAACCCACTGAGGTTGGGAGGGATAGGGCCTTGGTGCTCAGAAGGTGTCGGTTGCTCCTCGACACGGAGGAGCCTGAGGAGGAGGGCAATGTGTAGGATCGAAACTAGCGACCAGAGGGGGGTGAATGGGCGCAATCAAAAATGCAGTGGAAAAATTAAAACTCCTGAAAACTTCGTGTATCAGACTTGCCAGTGACTTGATGAGATTTAGAGCAAGGCTAGACAATAATAGTCACACCAGGCAAGTCGATACAAAACTCCACCAATGCACACTTAAACACAGCAACTAGAAAAGAACACAAGCACCGATCAGGATGCGTCAATGAGGGAAACAAGCGTTCTCTTAAAGAGAAACGCACAAAACGCTCTCAAGCAAATGATCGAGTACTTGATGTACAGCTAGTGCAACTCAGAACCTCTCTCAGATAAATCAATACACACCCTTGACATACACTAGAACACATAGAAGAACATTCAAAGTGCAATCTGAAAATCAAGGGCTTGTAGGCAATAACACAAACACCTAGAATGCAGTACACAATCTTAGGGACATTTCATCAAACAAGTGGTGAGCAAGAAGTGTATACTGCAATCTTGATAGAGAGGATGGCCGGAGAAGGCTTGCCGTCATCGTGCTTATCGATGTGGACATCGCCGTGCTGCTGCCGTGGAATACCGTCGCCGTACCGCTGCTGAGCTCCGCCAATGCGCTCCGTCGCGTGCCTAGCACGCCACTGCCGCGCCCTGCGCGCTGTCACCGTGGCCTGCGCAAGCCCACCGCGTCCTATGCGCGTCGTGCCCT
>ASSH01052474.1:0-16443 GCA_000418225.1 Zizania latifolia
CGGCTGGCTCAGGCGGGGTTGGTAGGACGGGCCTGATGGGCCCTCTGCATAGCCCAATAGCCGGAAATAAGGCCTGTGGGCTACCCGGGGATATCCCCCACAGCTATTTTCTGAATCAACTTCCCATAATTTTATTTTTGCCAAAAAAATATTATTTTTAAATGCAACATTTTATTTGTCGTGCATGTAGATTATATTTTGAGATGAAAATTATATTATACGGTACAAAACATATATTTGTGCATGGCGGTAAAATGTACGCTATACTTGCTTCTCGGTTGTTGCAAATTGTGCCGGTCGCCATACTGATTTGAGGTGTCGTTCAAAAGCTCACATAGTCACGAATTCGATCTTTTTTAATTTGTTTTCTGATTGGAAACGTCACAAGCAATTGCTCACTGAGTGCATCTTTGTTAGTATCAAAATATAATTCCAGTGGAGTAAAAAGTAGAAAAAAGGGGTATCAAGTTCGAGTAAAAACGGTCATTACAACAAGCCTTCTAACACGAGCGTCCCGTTGCAAATTAAATAAATATGGAAGATATCCGTCAGTGTGTTGACATATATGCATCCTGCCCACCTGTAATGAAAACTAAAATGTGGTTGTTGTCAGTTGAGCATCCGTGTGTACCGATGGGAATGTATAACTGAGCTAAATAACCAGGGAGCAGGTTTGCATGCGCTCCTCCTTTTGTTGACTTAGCAGCTGAATTCTCATCTCCTTCTATTGACTTAACAGCTGATTTCTCTTGAAGAACGATGCGTAACAATCTGTGATGAGCTAGACATTTTACATTCATTCTCTTGGACATTGTTCTTGACCGTGGCCATCCAAACAATGCTGGGTTTATTTTCTTAAACTACAACTTATAAGCCGCAGCTAAATGATGTCAATTTTGGAATTTAGGAGGTTTTTTCATCTTTTTTTTTAATTTCTCAGGCTTGCATTTTAGACCGTCGTGAAGTAGTGTTAATGGTGGTTGCAGGTGGCTCGTAATATTCGTGGAGGCGATACCCAAGTCTGCTGCGTCAGCTGCCGGCAAGGTTCTCTTGTTGATGATGTATTTGTGCTTCCATTCGCAGATCCAAGCTATGACAAGAAAGAAGCATAGATTTCGTCTCTTTTTTTCTTTTTTCCGTCCTTGGCTCCTTGCAAAGAGAATATACGGGTGCATTTTATTAGTCGCTGGAGCAGGCAGAGTAGACCTGACCTGTACGTGGATGGAGTCTAGAAGAAGAAAGAAAGAAGAGAATATACAAGTTGTGACGCAGAGAGAGAGAGAAGCTGTCAATATTGGTGTTGTGTTGGCCTTGTCAATTGTGACCTTGTATTCTGGATTATTAGTATTACTGAGGTGGGCGATCAGCTAACTTAACCAATCAAGCTTAACAACAACTTAACCGAATCGCATTGCAGGAGGAGTTCTTTTCCTTTCCGATTCCGAGTGAGTATTTGGTTGGGTGCGCGGTAGAAACGAAAGAAATAAGTAGAGGGGAGGGGAGGGGAGGGCATCGAAGATTCGCAGGTCTTCTTCCCCATCTATCCGCCGGACGACGAGCGGAGACGATGGCGCGCGCCAAGAAGCGGAGTGCTCCCTCCAAACCACCCTCTCCCCCTAGAGATCTCCACAACACCCAGCCGCTGCAGGAGCACAGCCAGCGCCCTGTCCGCGTCTACGCTGATGGCATCTTCGACCTCTTCCACTTCGGCCACGCCCGCGCGCTCGAGCAGGCCAAGAAGCTGTGAGTTTAGCCCTCCCTTCACCTCTTCTCTGACTCTAGATCTGGAATCACTCCTTGCTCGCCTCGCCGGAGCAATCCTGGTCCTGCATCGATCTACCCTTTCTTCCCTCCCTCCCCAAGGGATCTGGACTAGGTTTGCTCGACTCCAGATTAGTACAGGGAAGGCTCAATTCATAGGTCAACTAACTCATCTCTCGTGGATCGCAGGTTCCCCAACACCTACCTGCTTGTCGGCTGCTGCAACGACGAGCTCACCAACCGCTACAAGGGCAAGACCGTCATGACCCAGGAAGAGCGATACGAGTCCCTTCGCCACTGCAAGTCGGTAACAACAACCAATCTACTTGGCAAATCTTATTTCTCTCTTCATCCACTTACAACATGGATGCTCCACACACACTGCACATGAAGGAGTAGTTGCCAACATTATATTAATATACCCATTATTTGGCTGCATATTGTTGTTACTATCCTTCAATTGTGCACTTCATTGGATTTGATGGATCAAACTGTACTAGTTAATCAACAGAGAAAGGCCACCACCGTTTATAATCCCCCTTCCTGTCAATTTGTCATATTCTTAACCATATCAAGCTCTGATATAATTAAGACAAGATAACAATGCAGCTGCCTTGCCCATAGTTTGATTATTAAGTCCTTTTGCCCCTTCTGTGGTCAAGCCCTTCTACTCCAACACTCATACGACACTTCTATCTCTTTGCAAGCTACCCTAGTAATAACAATACTCTCAGCTATTTTTATAGCTCCAAATCTTAAGGTTAAGCATGTATATACCTAAATCCTAAACCCTATATATATATATTCGTAGATGATCTGGAAGACTGGCCTTGGGGGGTTTTAAGATTTGTTGCTTTTATGTCGTTTAAAAAGTTTACTTCTTACTCCTGTGCTTATAGTTTCATTCTTTCTTTGTCTCCTTAGATGGGTTGATGAAGTTATTCCTGACGCTCCATGGGTCCTCACACAAGAGTTCATTGACAAACATCGTATTGACTATGTTGCTCATGATGCACTGCCGTAAGTTTCAGTAGAACAACAACTATTATCAATCATATTTCCCTTTTATCCCTCTAATAATGTGTTTGTTCAGCTTGACTTACCAAAGCTTTATTTCTTCTCACCACAGTTATGCAGATACTAGTGGAGCTGCAAATGATGTATATGAGTTTGTAAGTCTGAGTGGCTATATCTAGTACTAGTATAGGTGTATCTCTTCCATTGCTCCTTACTGATGACTAATCTTGGTGTACTTAGGTAAAAAAGATTGGCAAATTCAAGGAAACAAAACGGACAGATGGTGTATCAACATCTGACCTCATAATGAGGATATTGAAGGATTACAATCAGTATGTCATGAGGAATTTAGCACGTGGCTACAGTAGGAAAGATCTAGGTGTAAGCTATGTTAAGGTTAGCCACTTGTCTGTTGGTGTCCCCTCTGGCAGGCAAAATTTAGATGCGTATTTTGATTTGCATGGTTTTGCTGCTTTTGTATGTAATGACATGGTTGTTTTTGTTCTTGCTATCATTCTTTCAGGAAAAGCAATTGCAGGTCAATATGAAGATAAATAAACTGCGTGAGACTGTGAAGGCACATCAAGAAAAGGTAACAATGTGTCTCTAAGATTGATTGATATATGTTGGCAGACTAGATATTTCAGGTTTGTTTCACATGGAAGAGTATGCCTGCCTGTTGTAGTTATGACTTGTACTGATATCCTGGTCCGGTGTGTAAATTATGTGATGTAGTTGCAAACGGTGGCGAAGACAGCTGGAATAAATCATGAAGAATGGTTGGCCAATGCAGATCGTTGGGTTGCTGGTTTCTTGGAGAAGTTTGAGGAACATTGCCACAGCATGGTAAGTTAGCTAGATGAAACTTTAGGCTTGCTGAAAACCCCCGTATGACAAGTTATTGGTAGCCACAATCAGGATAAATAAATGTTAATTTGTTTTGGATGTTCGACCCAACACTGATTCTTGGTGATGGCTCTGCTCTGCTCAGGAAACTGCCATCAAGGACCGAATCCAGGAGAGATTGGGTAGACAGGCTAGCAGAGGGATAATTGGCGGTCTTATGCAGCAACCCATGGCAGCGTAACTTGTACACGAGATGAACTTGGGCTTTTTTTTGGAGTAGGTACTTCCGAATGCGAAATGGAACCGAAATGCCTCTGCTCCTTGGTACTTTGGTAGTTGTGGTGGCCAGGGCCAGTTTGTGAGTGTGCTTGTACGAGCAAGTGGTTTAAGTTACAGCCTCACAGTCACAGCTTACAAAAGAGGGCAGTTTTCTTCATCTTCTGCTTCTGTTTGGTTTTCCTTGTATACAAATGTTCATAGCTGAGGTGCTTGGAGTATTTTTTAGCATCCTTTCATCCCCTGCTCGCCCTGAGAGGCTGAGACTGAGCAGGTTGTCCTATCTTTGCAATACAAAATAGAGCGATATTTTTTAATTTTTACGATGCTCTCCACTAAAAACATTGGAGTCTGCGGGGCGAAGCACCTGCGCCCGGGGAGTAGAGGAGGAGCATGTTGACACTGACATGGTGTTTGTGTGTTGCCGTTCGTTTGGTAGCCAAGCATTCCCCCGTCCCGATTTCTGGCCACGCTTGCTTCAGTTGCTTCTCTTCTCTTACTCTGTGTGCAAGTGCTATCGGAGCGGAGAAGAGGAGGAAGCAACGGTCATGGCAGCGACCTCCCCTGCATGATTGCCTTGCTACGCAGCAGCCATCACTGGCGCCTCTCACCCTCGCTCTCAACCAACTCCACATTACCTCGCTGCCATGGCCATGCCCATTGTTGCCTCACCTTTCCCCTCCCGCCCCATATCCATGGCTCCCGCCAATCTTCGCCACCGCCTCGTCGTCCTCCGCCCCGGCCCCCACGTTCCGGGCCACCGCCTCGTCGTCCTCCGCCCCGGCCCCCACGTTCCGGGGGACCTCTAAATGTACAGTCTAGAAGGTATACGGTATACCGTATGTCCATTCCGTATTATACGAAGTCCGAACGACGTCCAAAGTCACCAAACGAACGCATGCGGTAGGCTTCAATCATTGCTAGCGAAATTCTTTGTCGGGTAAGATCTGACCCACACGAAAGGTGTAACGATTTGGGCAATGTTTCGAAGAGAGGCTCGGTGAATAGATATATTTATGTAGATGCGGACTACCTGTATTTGGATAAAAAATTAGTTAACATAGTGGTTAACTGTATCGATGGAAAAAAATCATTGGCTTATCAAATTCTCTACCGAGCTGTGAAAAAGATTCAACAAAAGACAAACAAATCCAAGGCCACTTTGATAATATAGTAAATTCCCTTATTTCATTATCAAAATGGATTCCTATAGATCCAATGAACAAAGTACAAAGCAGTAATATAATAAGAGGAAATAGCATAGTATTTCCCGTTTCATGAGGATAGACAAAAGTGTTTTTAGCTCTCAAGCAAGTACTAAAGGCCTACGAGTTTTTGTCTTTAGAGAGAAATCCATGTCCGCCCCAACAAGAAAACGGCTGCGTGTTATTGTACTAACGCGCGACGAAGTAGGTCCCCAAAATCTCAGGATCGGCTCTGCCCTGTCCCACCACCTGGAGCCTTGTTTGCATCCTAAAAGACGAGTAACTCCTATCTCATCACCTTAGTACACTCTTAGACCGATCACACAGTCTTACTGGAGACTATTGAGCAGACTTTGATATTATTTATTGGCTCACTATAGGAGAGATTGATGTAGCCTTCGGCACACCAAAAGTTAACCTAAGAAATAAGTGACTCATCATTATTTAAATTAGAACAACTCTCCTCCGTAACTAATATGGAACTATTGTAACAACCAAGAGATTTATGGACTTGTTTGAGCTCGCCACTTTGTTCATCCAGAGGTGGCTGCCCCTCTTCTACGTCCCCTCCCTAGTCGTCCTGCCGCTTGCCGTCAGGGACGTCCCTGCAGCTTCAGGCCTCAAAATCTTCCTAATCACATGTATGTATGCAAATATACTCTACTAATACATTTGATAGTGAACAAGTAATGGCCAAGCTCCTCAAAAAAACGAATAGCTGCTAGTGAGAAATGATCGACTTGCAATGTTGGATGGCCTCAATCACAAATCTATTTGCAGCATTAAAAAAGGTGGCAGCACATGCAACTAGACCGTACTCACTAGCCAGCATCCCCTGAGCATGATTTTCTGATCATAACGTATAGTGATTTCTTTGTGGATCCAATTTTTTAACGGGTGATGCATCATTGTGTTAGGAGCTCATTTTGCTGGTGCCATCCAGATTTTTCTTTCTGACATCGCTCATGATGCGGCCCGGCGAAAAAAAGAAGACTTATTAACTGATGATGTTGGATGGTTTACATTTTTTTAGTTAGTGGCTGGTTTGCTTCACTCCTGGTCGCTGGATACACGGCACTCACTGTGAGAAAAATTGTCAACCCACAGCTTATACCAGCTGAGCCCACGAACAAACCGTCTCCTTTTGCAACATTGGAATTCTGGGCCTGGGGTGCTGTCTTTGTTGCATCGTTTGCTGCTGAATACGTTTCTCCCTAGAGATGGCAATGGACCCGTTTCCTGATCCCGTCGGGAATTTCCTCTATTAGAGGACGGGTATGAGGCAAATCTTCTCCCCGTGAGGGAAGAAACGAGGAAAATTGCTCCCCATCAGGTCTAGCGGGGATGGGTTCGTTCCACCATTCCCTATCCCCGCTCCCCGAAAACCCTACTCGATAAGCTACTATATATAACAAAAAAAACTCCCAACCCTAAGTCACCCTCCCACCCCGCCACCACTCCCTTCCCGGTTCCCTCTGCTTCTGCTTGCCTGTGTCTCCCTCCCGGCTCCCCTTCGTGCTACGCACCCTAGCCATGTCCCCCTCCCCCTCCTGCTACGCCCCCCAGCCATGGCCCCATCCCGCGTCACCGTCCGCCCACGGCCCCTCCCTCTCCCGTTGCGCCGCCTAGCCGTGGCCCCTCCTGCATTGCTGGATTTGCCGCCTTGTCGAGCTCCTCTGCATCGCCGCCCAGACGCGAACCCTCCCACGCCGCCGCCTGGACGCGGCCACCTCCCACGTCGCCGCCCGGGCTCGGCCTCCTCCCACGCCGCCGCTCGGCCGTGGCTCCCTCCCCCATCGTCGCCTGGCCACAGTCCCCTCCCTCCACCATCGACATTTGGGGATTTTCTCCCCGACGGGGAGCAGGGACGGGAAATAATTGTCCCCGAAGCCGGGGACGGAGATGGGGAACGGGGAATTTTTGTTCTATCGAGGATGGGTATGGGACCCCCTCCTCGTCGGGGAGTGTTTCTGTTGCCATCCCTATTTCTCCCACAGCCTTCGGTACCACAGCAAGAACATGTCTTCCTTTTTCTGCTCGCTTCTACTATGTTGGGATACATGGTTGGTTCTGGGTAAATATTCTTACTCGAGTGAAATGAAATAATCCTTAATTAAATATTTTATATAGATGTTAAATGGTATGGTAGAGTTTTTTTTTGACAAACACGTGGTACCGAGTGGAACCACGTGGCTGGGCAGCCAGGCCGCCAGGCGACAGTTAGGTTGAGTGACTAGGCGAATAATAATACAACAAGAGGAAAAACGAGTGTAGCGCCTACAATACCAAACGTGCGTGTTAGGCTGAGCTGGCCCACAACACAGCTAGGTATGGCCCGATTACAGCATGTTCTGTTAGGCACGCCTAGCCTAGCAGGTTTAGCCGTGCTGGGTTGGTATGGCCTCATTGCGGTACATAGGCCAGTCGCCGGCCTAGCGGCACGTTGAGGCTCGAAGCATGTCATGTCTTGTCTAGCATCCCATAGGTACATCCAAAAGGTTCTCAGGGAATTCTCGGTGTAATGGTTCACGCCATAGACCTCAGCCCGGAGGCCGGTGTTGTCGGACTTGACGCCGTCGGTGAGAGAGATGGAGACATTCCCAGCGATGCCCTCGACGCCATTGTGCCACGGTGGAGCCTCAGGCCTTTGGACTCGTGGCGGCGCACGATGATGGTGAGCTCCTCGACGCTGATGGAGAAGCCGCACCACCAGGTGATCTCCGGCAACGTGTATGTGGGCTGCTCCGTCCTATGGGCAGCTGAGTTTACCACTATTGCCATTGTTACAAAATCAGAGAAATACTACATGGATTTCGAGCCAAAATGAATAAAAGCAATGTTTCGTTAGGACTTAAGACGGGTTAAATTGATGGACCGTCGATAAACTAAAGTGTAGCCTTATGCACAAAGAGTGCAACACGAAGCTTCACCTGTGAAATACGAACAGAAGATCATTCATTTAACCTTAGTTTGAGAGTAATTTGAATCATAATCCTTATCTTCTTCCATAGAGTGTTAAAATGAATAAAAGCAATGTTTTGTTAAGACTTAAGACATGTTAAATTGATGAACCGCTAATAAAGTGAAGTGCAACATTATATACTAAGAGTGCAACACAAAGCTTCTCCTGTGAAATACGAACGGAAGATCGTTCATTTAACCTTAGTTTGAGAGCAATTTGAATCATAATCCTTATCTTCTTCCATGGAGTGTTAAAATGAATAAAAACAATATTTTGTTAAGACTTAAGACGGGTTATATTGATGGATCGTCGATAAACTAAAGTGCAGCACTATATACAAAGAGTGCAACACGAAGCTTCTCCTGTGAAATACGAACGGAAGATCGTTCATTTAGCCTTAGTTTGAGAGCAATTTAAATCATAATCCTTATCTTCTTCCATAGAGTGTTAAAACGAATAAAAGCAATGTTTTGTTAGGACTTAAGACGGGTTAAATTGATGGACCGTCGATAAATTGAAGTGCAGCCTTATGCACAAAGAATGCAACACGAAGCTTCTCCTGTGTAATACGAACAGAAGATCGTTCATTTATCCTTAGTTTGAGAGCAATTTGAATTCTAATCCTTATCTTCTTCCATAGAGTATTAAAATGAATAAAATCAATGTTTTGTAAGGACTTAAGATAGGTTAAATTGATGGACCGTCGATAAACTAAAGTGTAGCCTTATGCACAAAGAATACAACATGAAGCTTCTCTTATGAAATACGAACGAAAGATCGTTCCTTTAGCCTTAGTTTGAGAGCAATTTGAATCCTAATCTTTATCTTCTTTCATAGAGTGTTAAAATGAATAAAAGCAATGTTTTATTAGGACTTAAGATGTGTTAAATTGATGGACTGTCGATAAACTGAAATGCAGCATTATATACAAAGAGTGCAATACGAAGCTTCTCCTGTGAAACACGAATGGAAGATTGTTCATTTAGCCTTAGTTTGAGAGCAATTTGAATCATAATCCTTATCTTCTTCCATAAAGTGTTAAAATGAATAAAAGCAATATTTTGTTAGGACTTAAGATAGGTTAAATTGATGGACCATCGATAAACTGAAGTGCAGCCTTATGCACAAAGAGTGTAACACGAAGCTTCTCCTGTGAAATACGAACAGAAGATCGTTCATTTAGCCTTAGTTTGAGAGCAATTTGAATCCTAATCCTTATCATCTTCCATAGAGTGTTAAAAATAAAGAAAAAGTTTACTTAACCCCCTCGAGTATAGACCTATATAAACATGTACCACTAAATTACAAAATCGAATTCTTAATTTCTCATCTATACTATACTAGATAAATAACTCCTTTTACATTTTAGGACGGTGGTTTTATTCACGTGATAGTCCACCATGGCAGGGGCGCTGAGGTGGCTGTCCACGTAGCTGTCCACCTCCCTCCATCTCTCTCCCCTACACACCTCCCTCTCTCTCTTGCGCCCAGCTGCCGCTAGCCCACATGCCTACGCCCGCGCGCATGCCCGATTGTCGCCCACCTGCTCACCCATTCGGCTACGCCTGGCCATGCGCATGCTCGACCACCATCCGCCCACGACTGCGCCTAGCCACCTCCTGCGTTGCTGTGCCTGGCCGTCGCCTGACCACATAGCTACGCTCGACCGTCGCCTGCTCGCCCGTGCGCCCATCTGGCTGTCGCCCACCCATGTGCCTAGCCACCGCCCGTACGCGCGCTTGCCTAGCCGCCTCTCGCCCGCGCACATAGGGAAAATGAGGAGGAGAGAGAAAGAGGGAGAAATATGGTTGGAAATGGGCGCACTCATTGACAAGGAGGTCCCACATGTCGGCTAAGCGACCTTAGCACCCTTGCCAGCGTGGACTGTCTGTGGGCAAAACCACTATCTCAAACTGTCTTAGAGGTTATTTATTCGGTATAGTATAGATGAGGGGGTTAAGAGTTCGATTTTATAGTTTAGGGGTACATGTGTCAATATGTCTATGCTTGAGAGGGTTAAGTAGATTTTTTTCCTAAAAATAATTTCTACTATTATTTTATATTAGTGATAGTAGAATTTAGAAAAAGTAAAATTGTTAAAAGAACCATTAAAATGTATTGGCTCCCCACCCGGCCTAGCCCAGCCACCACACCACGCCTCGACCCTTCGCCCGCAGCGCCACGCCGTGTGCATGGGAAACAAGGGAAAGGAAGAAAGAGGAGAGAAAGAGAGAAGAAAGATAAAAAAGAGGAGAGAAAAAAGATAAGGGAAACAAAAAAGAGGAAGAGAGAAAAAATAGAAAAAAATTAGAAAAATAAACTAAGGGATTTCTAAAGTTAAAAATATACCCATAATTATATTTATATTCGATCCTTATTTGCTTTTGAAATATTTTGGAATTCAAAAAATTCTAAATTAGGAGAATATTTGTTGTCTGGTAGATAGTTCCTTGTTCCGATAAATATTCGTAATCATATTCGTATTCGATCTATATTCGATTCATATTCGTTTCCGTGTCCGTATTCAAATCCAAATTAAAAATATATAAAAATAAAAATGATATCACTTATATTTATCAATATCCGAACCGTTTACATCTCTATTCGTGCATAGTCATGCTGTCGTGGGTAGTATAATGGCGAATTTTTTTTAAATAATACATTTTTTAATTTTAAATTTTAAATCTAGTATGTGGATTTTAGAATTTGAAAAAACAGTCTTCTGTCGGTAATTGGTATGCCGATCTAGGTCGATCGGCCCTAGATCGATAGATGGTATGCCGATCTAGCCGATCGGCCTAGATCGACTGGTGCTGGGCTTCTATCGATGCTTGATGTGCCTAAATTTCAAAATAGAGAATGAAAAAATCGACCTAGATCAACACATCAAGCATCGACAAAAGCCTGGCGCCAGCCGATCGGCCTAGATCGGTATGCCATCTGCTGATATAGGGTCGATTGGCCTAGATCGGCATATCAATTATCGATAGAAGACTATTTTTGTAAATTCTGAAATCCGCTTACCAGATTTAAAATTTTGAATAAAAAATGTATTATTAAAAAAAATCATGGCGATGTAAAAAAAGAGTGGTAGGCCCAAGCCCAGCGCAATAGTTAGGCCCAATCCCGTTGCCGACGGCAAGTATCATTCCTGCTGCCTTCCTCCTTCCTTGTTCCTCTTGTTGTTCGTCAATTCTACAGATCCCCTCCCTCCTCTTGTCTCATCCGTCCCGCCTGCACATCCCCCTCCCCTCTCCAACCCTTGCAACAAGCTCCATCCGGATTTTCCATGGCGCTTCAGTACGTTGAGGCGCAGCGCCAGGCGCGCCCCGAACTCGCCGACTCCTACGCCGACCTCGCCGACCTCTCCCAGCGCAAGCTCTGGCACCAGCTCACCCTCAAGCTCGACCACATCCTCCAACTCCCCGCCGCCCAGGTTTGTACCCCTCCTTCTCCTCTTCCCCTTCCTGTTATGCTTCTAGGTTAACTTGCTGCCATACGGATCTCGCTGCAAACCCTACCCACCGTGCTTCGATTTCAACCCTAGTTAGACGGGGCTAGTAATTCGACGGAGACATGCCACTGATCCGGCCGCAAGCCTCGACTTCGTGGATACTCAGCTGATATTTCAACCTTTTACTTCTTCAACCAGTCCGTGCTTAGGTTTTTAAGTTATGTGCCTCCTGTGTTTCGCAATTCTGACGGCGCTCTTTCTCCTACAGACTGGAGACACCCTCATACAGCTCTACAACAATTTCATCTCCGATTTCGAGACAAAGATCAACCATCTAAAACTTGCTCATTTCGTGGTCATTACCTCACGCCAGTACCCCGACAAGGATGCTGCAATTACTTTCCTCGAAGGGGTAGTCACAAAGTTGCGGGAGACAAGGGAACTGCGCATCAATGAACCCCTTCTCTATGTCAAGATGCAAATTGCTGCGATTAACCTTGAGAAGGGAAACCAAAAGGAGTGCAAAAAACTTTTGGATGAAGGAAAAAGCACACTTGACAGCATGACTGATGTTGACCCCACAGTTCATGCTAGCTTTTACTGGATATCATCTCAGTACCATAAGGCTCGCCAAGAATTTGCTGAGTTCTACAAGAATGCCCTTCTCTATCTGGCTTACACCACTGTAGAATCACTCTCGGAGTCATTCAAGCTGGTATGTTCATTCCCTCTTATTAGGTTAAAAATGCACCCACCCTGCATATTGTTTGTGTTGATATTTACCATTTGATGTTGTCATGTGTCAGGATTTGGCATTTGATCTCTCCCTTGCAGCCTTGCTTGGTGATAACATCTACAACTTTGGGGAATTATTAGCTCATCCAATTGTAAGTTGGACTCGCATTATATCTATTGTTCCCACTACCCTCGTTTGCTGTCTTCTTTGCTTGTTGATGACTTCATTATGGCATATTGGCATTAACTCCACTTGCTTCTGTACACCATACGTTTTGTTTTTCCTTATACTCATAACTGTCAGTTCTGATCATTAGTTATTTATTATTTTTAAATTATTCCTGCTAATTTTAACTTCAAGGCTCCCAAGGTAGTTGTGTGTTTTATGTCTATTTTGTTGCTTTTGGTAAAAAAATACTAACGATATTGATTGCCTATTTGCAGCAGCAATTTCTTCAGTCGAATGTATGCAGTTAACATTGGCACACTAAAATGTTAGTGGTGGTAAAGCATATCAAGACAATTAACTATCATGTCATAACTCATGATCATTTTTTTCTGAATGTTGGACAGTGTAATCGTGAAACACTCAATTGTTCCTACGGAAGCTTTGTATTTTCTTTGAGCGGCAAATAACATAAACTTAATTTTGTGTAAATTAATGGCATACCATCTTTAAGTTGAACAACTAACTTAAGTGGTCTCATTTTTTATTTGTTGGGAAAGTCAATATTGACTTGTGGATGCTTCCCGACCCCAAAAGAAAAATAAGTCACACACACAAGGTGGTTTTTCTTTGATTGAATGACCCCTAAATCCATATGAATGAATAGTCATTGTTTTATGCATCTATGGTTTGATATTGCTTATATTTCTGTCTTTAGATCAATAGTCTTATTGGAACCAAGGTGGAGTGGGTCTATCATATGTTACAAGCATTCAACACCGGCAACCTAGCTCTCTACCAAGAACTTTGCAGGGTCCACAATGCTGCCTTTAGTGCACAGCCAGCTTTGGTGCAGAATGAACAGAAGCTGCTAGAGAAGATCAACATTCTATGTTTGATGGAGATAATCTTTAGGTATGATTTGCCTACCTGCTTTTTTATGCCGTCACATTCTTTTTTTCTTTCTTGTAAGTCTTGTGTTCTTTTTATTTTGTAGCCGTCCATCAGAGGACAGAACTATTCCATTAAGTGTTATTGCTGAGCGCACTAAGCTTTCTATCAATGATGTGGAATATCTTCTTATGAAGAGCCTCTCGGTAACTGCATTTCCTACATTCTTTGGAAGTTATTTACATTTTCTTGGAAACTCATTGTTGTGATAAACAATGCATGGATATTGGTCACAAACTTCCTGTTTTATTATGTATAAATTGTTTTGTAAGGTTGGGCATCTGAATGCTGCCACCACGTTACTGCCTTGAATTCCTCCTCTTTCTCGTAATTTATCGTGATCGTTGATGGTTTGTTTTCTGAACCTTTAGTGGTGAATTATGGGTGTGTGTTTTTAGTTCAACTACACCTGTGATTCATTTATTTGTGTTTCTTGATCACCCCAGTCCTCTTTCTTTGGTTGTTATATGTTACTATTCCTTTTAGCTTGTACTTTAATGAACAATTTTGACTGCATGATTGACAGTACATAATGCTGACCCTAAAAGGCAGGATATCTAGGTAGCCAAAACAGATTGTCACTTTTATCTGCTTTAGTACAGAAGATGCCTGTTGACATTCTCTTCAGTTGCTAATGTATCAGTCAAGCTTGAGTGTTGTATTTCCATGATGCTGTAAGCTGCCATGCAATGAACAGTGACTTTGGAACATTTTTAATGATTTTTCCCCACTGCAGGTTCATCTTATAGAAGGTATAATTGATGAGGTGGACAGCACAGTTCATGTGTCATGGGTCCAGCCTAGAGTACTTGGAATTCCACAGGTGAAGGCTTTGCGCGAGAGGCTGGACGCATGGGTTGGAAAAGTGCATACTACACTGTTGTCAGTCGAGGCAGAGACCCCTGATCTTGTGGCTGCATAACCTGTCGATCAAATCAACTTATCCACCAGCCCTTTGCTATATGGGCTTGGTCAGCAAGGCTGCAGTGCGAAATGTGAGAGACGATCAGGCTGTGGTGCTTGCCGTTTTCTGGGTAATGAGAACATGTCGCCTTGGACGTTTCCCTGTGTCCTATTGATCGGGACATGTAATTTCCTTTCTCTATTATCCTCTGGATGTTGAGGCCAGGAGCTTTGATGCATTATCACGGAAAAGACGCAAATGGGTCAAAATTTCATACCGGAAGGGTGTCGGTGTAGTTTTTTTCCCAGTCCAATTTAGATTGTAATTCAGTGGATATTTTTTATTTCTGTTTGACATGGATGCAGGAAAATCTTGCTGATTTTCGCTGTGTTGAAAAGGTTGTCTGACTTTTGTACTGGCTAACCGCGAGCGTTTATTCGTTGTGTTTTGGCATGGTAAGTTGGGATGAATGTGGGCAGTTTGTCAGCAGCCTTGATCACAACTTCACAAGAAGATGCATTCCATTTTCGGGTCTGTTTTGTTTGGTCTACTAGGAGAATAGAACATGATGGTTCTTAAATATGAACTGATACAATTGTTTGGATTTAGGATGTGATAATATGAACTGATACAATTGTTTGGATTTAGGATGTGATAGTATCGAGTGGAATTGAATGATTCTAGAAAGATAATATACCTTGTAGATGTTAAATTGTGTGGTATGAGATGTTTTTCTAAACCACACGGTTTCTAAATGAGCTGTGCTGCTAGGGGTGGAGGGGTGGGAAATTTCTTTTTTTAATAATATATTTTTTAAAACAAATTTCAAAGTTGGTATACGGAATTGAAAAATTACAAAACCAGCCTTCTGTCAGCACTTCAAGTGCCAATCTAGGTCGATTGGTCCTAGATTGACATTTGATCTGTCGATTTAGGCCAACCGGTCTAAATCAGATAGCCCCAACCCTCTGTCGACGTATGGTTAGCCGATATAGGTCGGCTGGTCCTAGATCGGCACATGGTCTGTCGATCTAGGGCTAGCTGGCCTAGATCGATCAACCATGCGTCGACAGGAGCCCTATATAAGGGGGGCCGAATCCCCCCTCCCTCCCACACGCGCTGGCTGCTTCTTCACTCCCTGGTGAGTCCCTCCTCCCTCTCTTTTGTTCTTTAGTTAGTTGTAGGTAATTTAGAGTAGTTTAGTAGTAGATTATGGGTAATTTAGAAGTAGTTTATGGGTAATTTAGAAGTAGTTTATGGGTAATTTAAGAGTAGATTAGGGGTAATTTAGAGGTTATTTAACATAATTTAGAGGTTATTTAAACATACTTTAGTGATAATTTAAGGGTACTTTAGAGGTAATTTAAACATACTTTAGCAATATTTTAACGGTAATTTAGAGGTACTTTAAACATACTTTAGCAATAATTTAGGAGTAATTTAGAGGTACTTTAAACATACTTTCACGATAATTTAGGGGTACTTTAGATGTAATTTAAACATACTTTAGCGATAATTTATGGGTAATTTAGAGGTACTTTAAACATACTTTAGCGATAATTTATGGGTAATTTAGAGGTACTTTAAACATACTTTCGCGATAATTTAGGGGTACTTTAGAGGTAATTTAAACATACTTTAGCGATAATTTAGGGGTAATTTAGAGGTACTTTAAACATACTTTAGCGATACTTTAGAGGTACTTTAACATAGTTTCTTATTCTGTGTAGCTTTCTTGCGCGTGTTAGCCTGTTGACGTAAGACCCGACCGTGACTGCATCTATTGCTGTTCTAGGTATTTCAACATGCTTTACTTGTTAGATATTTTGTGTAGTTGAGACTTAATGTAACTCTACTTTGAACGTAATTCGCCTATTATTAAAGAAGTTGAATGGTACTGACGCGCTACACACGTAGTTATGTTTGTGATATTGTTTGCTGCTTAATTTAGCTTTGTTGGTGTAAACTTAATATTTATAGGCATGTCGGATAGAACATCATTTAGGATTTACTACGGACATGGACAAGTACTTATTAGTCATGAAGGTGCTGACCTTAGTAGTTTTCAATATATTGAAAATAGTTTAAGTCGGGTGGTGGAGTGTAGTATTGAGTGTTAAGCGGTGGATGTATCATATTTTCTGATTGGATACAGAGCAGTGGGAG
>ASSH01052475.1:0-16376 GCA_000418225.1 Zizania latifolia
GCTATATCGGTAGATGGTTTACTGACAGAAGCCAAAAAATCTTTCATCGACAGATCATCTGCCGACGGTACGCTATTTTTGTAAATTGTGAAAACCGCGTATATGAAATGAAATTTTAAATAAAAAATGTATTAATTTTTTAAAAAAATCTCGACTCAAATACTGGCTTAGTAAACTGTTGGGCCGTTGTGTGGGCCGGGAAAGTAATCATGGGCCCAGTTAAATATAATATTACCGATCTACCCCTGGCGTGTGTCAAATTCCAAGCCAAGCCCCTCATCTCGCTTCGCCTCCCTTCTCTCCGAATTCTCCTTCCGCTCCCTCCTCTCTAGGGCTTTGGCTCCAAACCCTAGCTTCGATCCCAGCCGGCATGGACGTCGAGGGCGAGGTCCCGGCTGCCGCTGCGGCCGCGGTGGCCAACGGCCTGGGTGGTGCGGAGCCCTCCCCGGCGCCGATCTCCGCCGAGCAGCTGGACGTGGAGGCGTACGCCGCGCAGTACACTGGGCGGACGCGCCTGGGGCGCCTCCTGTTCATCGCGGAGAGGTGCGGGGTGGAGGCAGTGGAGCTCGAGGCGCTGCGGATGGCGTATGACGAGATCAAGAGGGGCGAGGACACCATGTTCCACCGCGACGTCGCGCTCAAAATCAAGGATCGCCTCGGGCCGTGCTACTTGCTCGACCAGGCCTGGGCTGACTCCGTCAATCGCCGCGCCGAACACCGCAAGGAGAAGCTCGAGAGTGAGCTCAACGGCTACAGGGTGCGAAAATCCTACCTCCTAATCCTTATGTTTGGATGAAATTGGTACTTCCTTTGTGTTAGTTTCTGCTCTTGATATGGTGGATTTGAGCGTTGGAGGTGATGAGGCACGTCCGTATCTGTGGCACAGGCTAATTGTTTTCGTTTATGGCTACAATATTGATGTGGAGTAGACTATGTTAGGTTCTATGTACTGTATACTCCGTGGACAGTGGATGTCTGTTCTGCTTTTGTGTCGATTCCACTAGAGTCTGATATATTGGCTAAATATGTGGATCACATTCATTGCACGTTTGTTGTGATGATACATTTTAGTTATTGTTGTGGACTTGTGGTTAGCTAGCACGTTTCAGTTTAGATGTTATTTGCTTGGTGTGATTGATGCAAATGCTTGCCATATCATGGTGCAATGCTGAACTTTAGTTGCAATTTCTACTAATTTGTGATGTTGTCCACCATGAATTTTGGGCAGTTAGCATGTTCTACCTTGCCCTAAGAGTTGATTTTGGAACGGACATTAGGTTCTTATGTTTGCATGAGGAACTAAGGCTGGAGACCGGCTTTGGGCTTCTAGGCATTGGACGCCAGCGCTGCCAGTGACAAGTGGCCAGAGTTTTTTTAAATGCCGTACTGAGGCATTTGCAGTTATATTTTATTTTATGCACACAGATATGAATACATTTATATACACATTCATTTTTTTAATTTTAAAACTAGTGATTGTTGACTTTGCTTGTGCTTGTATCTATGCTTCTACAGTAAATAGACTATGGATTTGTGTATACTTGTTTTATATCATTAGGCTTGTCCAGGCTCAACAAAAATCCTGGATCTGCCACTGACAATCATTGCCATCCATTAACCCACAGTCTAAACATAAGTGTAGTTCTAACTTCTAAGATTTTAATCTGCTGCTGATGTTGTTTATGTTCAACAATTTATGCAGCAATTATCATGTAATAAGGATAGACTTTCTAGTAATCCTTGTTCTTTCTTCATGAAGCTAAAACAACTATGTTTTGGAAGAGAGGTCTTAGTGAAAATTGGCACAATATTCCCTGAAAGTAAGCTAGAAACTATATCTGCTGTTTGTTTGTTTCTTTTTTTTATTGTGTTTTGCTTTTGGAGTAGAATGTTTGATTTGTGGCCTTGTTGAGCATACTTCTATCCTAAGGCGATAGCATATTTCTTCAAGAAACTGACTTTTTTTGCATTTATTTTTTTCTCTAATTGCAGACTAACCTTATCAAAGAGAGCATCAGAATGGGTTACAATGACATTGGAGATTTCTTCTATGCTCATGGCCACCTTTCAGATGCCTTCAAAAGCTACATCCGGACACGAGATTATTGTACCACTTCCAAGCATATAGTTCAGATGTGTATGAATGTGATTCTGGTTAGCATTGAGTTGGGACAGTTTCCACATGTTTCCAACTATGTCAGCAAAGCAGAACAAACTCCTCACACTTTGGAGCCTATCATTGTTGCAAAGTTGCGAGCAGCTGCAGGATTAGCCTACTTGGCAACAAAGAAATACAAACTTGCAGCACGTAAGGTCAGTCCTCTGGGAACCCTCCTATGTTACGAGGCAAGGCACTAATATGAGGTTATCATAGTACTAATATGAGGCAAGGCACCGAAGCACCAGTTGGATGCCTCGACAATTAAGCTCATACCATATAAACCAGTATGTAGCTGAAATTGGTGGAAAATAAACCAGGATACAGTATCATTTTTAGAGGTGAAAAGACAAAAGAAATAGAAAAGGGAAATGTAAAAGGGAAAAGATGGTGTAGCATAGTCCACCAAGCCAGCCCAGCTGCCCACCCCTAGTATCTGCTCACTTCACTCACCTCTGAAATCCCTAGCCACCTCTCAGCATGTTGATGCTGTCCTGACATGTCAAGCTGCTGGTAACAAGTTAAGCAGTGACGGCAATGGACAGCAGCGTGAGGAAAAGCAATGTAACTAGCGACGATGACTATTGGAGGTTGCAGTATCTATGGCATGTTCTACCCCTCTCAAATTGACTATTTTAGTCCTCAATCTTCCTCTTAAGGCAAGGCGATGGTTTTGTTGGCCTCATCAGACTACCTTGACATCTTGATAACCATTTTACCTAATGCTGAGCCTCAGACACCAGTAACATTTTTAAGTCAATATTCTGTAGATACTAGTAGATACTATTGTTGGTTGTAAATCAATCTTTTGTATGCTTCAAAACGAATTGTCATTTTTGAACTTAATATATTTCTTAGTTACATGTGGTCTGGAGAACTCTGTACTTGTTTCGGCACATCTGGACACAAAACATATTTTCAGAGAAATGGATGTGAGCAAATGTGAATTCTGTATTTCCTGGCATCCTGTGGTTTTTTCTAGTATAGAGTTTGTTGCTGAAATTATGTTTCCCCCCTATAGTTTGTCGAGACAGGTCCTGAACTAGGAAGCAACTATTCTGAAGTCATAGCTCCACAAGACGTTGCTGTCTATGGTGCCCTTTGTGCACTTGCTTCTTTTGACCGTTCAGATCTAAAGGTTTGCCTTTTCCTTGCTTATTTTCTGGCTGAGTGTGCTCCTTTATACCATTCACCATTGTACTCAAAATATGATTGAATAAACATTTGTTACAGAGCAAAGTTATTGACAACATTAATTTCCGAAACTTTCTGGAGCTGATGCCTGAAGTAAGGGAGCTTGTTAATGATTTTTACTCAAGGTAAGATTATATTGAATAGCTTCATATTTTACATTCCTCATTTCCATCTTTCTGGGTGCTCTTATTTACTTCGTAACGATTGTGGTTAGAATATATTTTGCATAATATATCTTATATCATCTCTATATTATTGTGGTAGGAAGAAATATACATTTTTTTCATTGTTGTGGTTTTGTGGAAACCCTGTGGCGAGTAGTAGTTTAGATGTTTAGTACTCATAAAAGTATTGGTGTACCACATAACTTGATATAAACATTGGTATCTCCTCTATTTTGGTGGAACATGTTAAATGAATACCAGTCTTCTTCTTCAAAGTCTTTCAATCTCAAACAAGTTAGGGTAGGCTAGAGTTGAAACTTAAACTTGGGTTTCATCTCCATTTGAGTGGTTATGTTTTCTATTGGCTTATCAAGCCTATCACAACCTTTTAGAGGAAAGGTACTCACCCTCCTCCAGGACCTGTTAAGACAACATAGGCAGGGTTATTAAATGAATACCAGTAATTAAATTAAATGCATTAGTTAATCCATAAGAGAGAAGGGGACATAACACCTGGTTCCATTGCCCAAGTGAATCATATTCAATTACTGTCTTTTTATTTGCATCACATTTGCCTCATACTGAAGGGCCTAAGAGGTTTGGAATAAATTAATGTTATATAATATAAGAAGCCTTTTCCTTAACAGTGCTTAGTTCTCAAAATTCTATTTTAAGAACATTTAATCTACAGAAGTTAAGATTTTGTCCTATCACATTCTCTTGATGTAGAATGAGAATGATTGTTTCCTTCGAATTTATACCTTGTTTTGTACAGCATGGTTTAGATAGATTTGTCTTTTGGGTGTTGAATCTAAAGTACTGTTGAAAGCTTGATTGCACGCTGAAATTTGGCATAGTACACCCTTAGTTAAACCACTCATTCTCAAGATATGGTATGTTTTTATGCCATTCTGAATCTTTCTGAGGGGACACATTTGTTGATTAATTCTGCTGATTGCAGTTTACCTTTTTAACTGATCTATGTTATATGTGTTAACCATGAAATTGTCAAACCAGTCGTTATGGATCATGCTTGGAGCATCTTGAGAAGCTAAAGCCAAACCTCCTACTGGATATTCATTTGCACGAGCATGTAGAAACTCTGTACATGGATATTCGCCACAAAGCTATCATACAGTACACACTTCCATTTATATCTGTTGACCTTAACACGATGGCTGCTGCCTTTAAGACATCTGTGTCTATGTTGGAGAAAGAGCTAGCTGCACTGATCACTGAGAACAAAATACAGGTACTTTTAGACCTCTGATGGCAATGTGTTCAGAAATTTAAGTTTCGGTTGAGTTGCTCCTTTCTGATTTTTTGCAGGCTCGGATAGACTCCCACAACAAGATTCTTTATGCAAGGCATGCTGACCAAAGAAACACAACTTTCCAACGTGTCCTCCAAACCGGGAATGAATTTGAGAGAGATGTTAAGTCTCTGCTTCTGAGAGCTAACCTCATCAAACATGATTTCAACCAAAAGGCTGGACAAAGGAAGATGTGAATTTCTGAGCATTGCTGTTGCTAAAACAAAGGTGTCTGCGTATCCTTTTTTGGACACATTTGTTTTGTACCTAAAAGTGCATTTGCCATGGAGAAAGTTTTGGTAATGAAATAGACTAATTACTGAGCATGCATGTCTGTTTAAATGCATTTTAGGTTTGCTGAAATGCATTCCTATTGTTTATTTGTTTTATTTTTACTTTTTGGGGGGACATGGATCACCCCTTTCTGTGGTTTTAGGTATGTTGCTATGTAAGCAGCTCTGGATATTTAATCATCTAGAGACATGATAGAACGGTCTGTCATGTTCACTTTTGAGGCCGAGCTATGTTTTAGAACCATAGATAAATGCTTAGAGGTGGTGCGTAAAAAATTTCACACGTTTCAACTTACTTGTCAGCGTTCCCTAATCCCTATGATCGCTCACTTGCGTTGTCGCAGTCCCTGCGTCAACAGATGCCGCGGCCAAGATGTCAATGTTAGCGCACGGTGATTTCTATGCGATTGACTGTTTTATGAGATGACTCCGCTATTTTACTCGCAGGTGATGCATTGTTAAACCTGCTTCTGCATAGCGCGTCACGTACAATTCTGTATTGGATATGCATGGATTACAGTCCACATGGTCAAATGGAATCTCCCACACGTGCTAATCAAACCTGGCATTTTTAGACCATGCGGCAAGTCGGCATGCCAACTTGCAGCGTGCGTGTGCGTGGGGGAGACGAGCTGTAGCTAAATGATTGTACATACAGGTTCAAAGATTTGTAAACTGGGAAGAAATGATGCTGGACAGATCAGAGATTCCAAACCGCAATAATTGCAATACAAAGAATGAATCAAATGAACAAGAGATAGGAAGACCTGACGAGCCTGTCCACAGTATGAGATCGATTAAGGGTTCGTTTGTTTTAACTTGGATTATAATAATTTAATTTATTTTTATAATCTAAAATAAATAGATCAGTTTATTAACTTGGATTATAATAATTCAATTTTTTTAATCTAAAATAAATAGATCAGTTTATTATAATTTAGAGTGTATATTATAACAATCTAATAAACTGATGTAACTCATTTTTTTTTATAAGTTGAATTACTACAATCTCAAATTAAAACAAACGGGGCCTAAGAACCCTTTTGCTTTCTTTAATCTATCTACAGACAAACGGAATATGTGTTTGCAGCATCATACAGGATGTACGAAAAAAATACAGAGAATTTTTGCTGGTGGCCTCCTTGCTCAGTTCGCGCATGTCCATCTGGATGTCGGGACGCAGCTGAGGTAGTGACACCAGTGGCATCTGTCGTTGGCGTTCGACCCGTGGAAGAGCATGTTCATACCAACCGCGAATCTGCAAAAGGTTAACAAAAACAGGGCACGGAAAGAATGAGTTCGACATGCTTGCCACTTGCAAATTCACCGACAGAAGCTAAACTTAAGCGCGTAGTAGGTCGCGCAACTCCAAGAAATGGTGTATAGAGTGGCTGTCAACTGTCAACTAGGTGCCTGTCAGCCAGTACTCTCGAGGAGGAAAAGGCAAACCAGTCACGTTACTACATTGGAATTTGGACGATGAAAAGAGTCATCTTAGTACTATAGCATACCAATATAATCTATTTAGTAGTACATAAAAATGCAAGTCAGTGTCGTTCTGGATGCTGTGGCGCACCCTGGGACTCTGGGTTAAGTATGAGAAGTTAGTTGGCGCGTCAAATCTATCCATGCATGTGGCGCACCCAACTACCCAAGTACCCGTACACCAATCTACTGCCTATTCTTCTCACCTCATACTAATGAAACACTATCAAATTCTGTAGTGTGATCTCCTGGCTATGATGAAATTCGCCATTGTGAACACCCGAATGAACGTGCGTGATCTGTAACAGTTACCCGACAATGACGAGGACCAGCGCGATGGCGAGCAAGATCCACTGGTAGACGAGGTACTTGCTGGAGCTGCACGGGCTGCCAGTTGGAAGGCTGTAGCGCTCCATCCAGCCGAAGTGCGGCCGCATCAGCAACACGAAGCCGAGCAGGAAACCCGTGAGGAACCCGCCGATGTGCGCGAAGTTGTTCACGTGGGGGAGGATGCCGAGCGCTAGGTTCACCGCGATCACGAACAGGAGGGTCATCACGGCCGCGACCTGTGATAAAGAATTCACCGCCATGTGAGATGCCTCAACTTTTCTGCTAGAATTGCTGCTGGTTAATTACTGGATGCAGATCGATGACTCAAAAGCGTGTGCTTGCCTTGTTGGTGTAAATCGTCCAGTTGGTGAGAAGCTCTGAGAGCATGGCTCCGAGGAGTCCAAAGAGAGCACCTGAAGCACCAACAGAGATGTGGTTTCTGATGAACAGGGAGGAGAGGACGCTGCCCCCGAGACCAGACAGGAGGTAGATCGCCCCGATTCGCACTGCAAGAAGATCACCACAAGAACACTACACACGTTCAGATTTTTATTCTCCACGGCCCATTAATTATTCGCGTTGCAACTGAAACAGTACACACAATTATACGAGAGAATCTGTGACATTTGGAGTTACCGTATCCGAACTGCTGCTCGAGGCGCAGGCCGATGAAGATGAGGCTGAGCATGTTGGCCACCAGGTGGAGAAGTCCGGCGTGCAGCCAGATGCACGTAATGAGGCGCCAGCCCTGGTGCTCGTGCACGACCTTGTCCCACACAAGTGCTCCCATCTTCTGTAGCCTGCAGAACAAGAGTAGGTGTCAGGCCAGGCCATGCCCCATCTCAATCTCATCACCAACAACCCCATGTATGATGCATCCCCATGCCAATTAACTCAGTTCGTCCAGAAATGGCCAAGCAAATCCGTCTTAATCATTTCGTCCCACGCGAGCTGTATGATTGAAGTGGTGGCCTACAGCCTACTTGTTTCGATTTCGATTAGTAAGTGATGTAGGAATCATTTCAGGTCTGGATCGTTATGACCTTGGCGGCGAATCCAACCAACATTTCGATCGATCCGACTGAGAAAGTAAGCGAACTATCTGGAACCGATGGATCAATGGAAGCATGGGAGATATCAGATATGTACTCACGCGGCGGAGGAGGGGCCGAGGAGCGGGTTCTGGCGGAGGGGCTGGAAGGAGAAGCGGCCGAGGAAGCGGGCGACGCACTTGCCGTCGCGCGCCGGGGTGCGGACCGGGCAGTTGTTGGCGTACATGGTGAGGACGAAGACGACGATGTTGGCGACGAGGAAGACGGGCACGATCCACGGCACCCACTCCCTCTCCCCCTCGTGCTGCGGGTACAGCGGCGACGGCACCTTCCCGGCCCCCTCCTTCCTCCTCGCCCCGCCGCCCTTCTCCACGTCCGCGTGCGACGTCGCCGCCATTGCTGCCACGACCGAGCTAGTTTGTTTGCCTGCCCTTCGCCTTGCGCCGCGCGCGGGCTCGATCACGTCTGCGTTTTTCGAACGAGCTAGCTAATGCTACCGCTGCTGCTTAGTGCGAGCTAGTGGAGTGAGGAGCACGGCGAGAGGCGCGGGAATAAATAAGCCGGCGCGCGCGTAGGAAGGCACGGCTCACGGCGTGCACGATGCTTGCTGCCATTGTGGGTCTGCCTGATCGTCTCACATGTTGCTCCTCTCTTTTACGTTTAATTTGAATCCACAAATTAATCAATGCTCACGATCTCATCGGCTTGAGGAGTACTTTATGTTTCATATTATAAATCGTTCTATATTTTATCTTTCTCGTTAAAAACCTGGTTGAGATTATACATATCTTATTAAAAACCAGCGCTGTCAGGTTGACTGCTCGATTTATTCTCTCGATCGGAACAGGGTAGCATGCATTTGTGTGTCGAATAGCTACTGTGGACTTTTTTACGGTAGCGTTCATCGCGATCGCATTGGAGGTTTTGCTTATGAAGTAGGAGTGACTATTATACTCCGATTGTAGTCTTATTTTTTTCAAATATAAATTGTCTTAGAATTTACAGACATCTTCTTATATTTTGTATCACGTTTACTTTTATAAGAAATGATATTCCTATCACAAATAAATAACTCATATTTTTAAAAAGTAAAAAACTAAATTATTTGGGACAGTTTATTAAATCTTGTACACCAGTCCAGCAGGTTAAAACGACCTATTATATAAAAATCAGAGGGGTATTTGTTTAACGGATCGTATCAAGATAGATAAACGGGGTTATATCTCAAATCAGCAAACCAATCAGTGCTAAAATTCCTTTGGAAACTAAATTAATTAATCTCCAGTGAAGACTACCTGCGCAATGATTAAAGCAAGTGAGAGCGGCTCGGTTTTTTTAGCCTTTGGCGACTCCCCTGCGCGCGCCCAGGCCTCCTGTAATTTGGTTGGCAGGGGCACCGACAAGGTGTGTGCACCTGGCCTTTTAATTCCTTACCAAAAAAGCAACTGACACCTTCTTGTCTGGCTACGTTAACGGTGGCCGTTTTTTTTTTTTTTTGCCGTCTTTTCTGGCGTCGCGTGCGTGAGTTGGCGGGCCAATCTGCTGCCAGCCAGTGCCGTGTTGCCATTTGGGGCGGACACCGGGAGGAAGGTATAGTGGCAGTGGAGGTAGGCGGCGCTTTCGCCGTTCCGGTGTCGGTTTGGCCTGTGCCGATGCGGTGTGTTCCGTTTGGTTGGTCGCGTCCGGATTCGATTCTGGCGTCGCGTGCATGTGCGCGCCCGTGGCGCTAGCCAAATTTGATTGGAATTGGTATACGGTGATGGTTGTGCTGCATGTCTCGATCGTCCATGAGTCCATTACCGGCGTGAGGTCATCACGGGCTTCTTTAGCTGGTGTTGTTAAAAAAAATTGATAATTTATTATTCTTAAGAATTCTTTAATTATATTATAATCTCGTGACAATGAGACATAAAACTATTTAAATCGATAACGTATGAATTAGGATGACAAAAATCAAAGTCACTTTTTAGTAATGATAATTCATAAATTATGGAATCTCTTATTAGCTTCTTTTATCTGGCACAATGTGGTCGTGTTAATCAGCCTTTTTTTATAAAGCAGCACTGTTGATTTATGCGCACAAGTGGGCAACAAATCTCCACAAAATTAAATGAAACACGTCGAACATAATTGCACCAGAGATGTGGGCATGTGGCCGGCCCATTACCGGGACCTTTGGAATTGAGCCCAATCCCAGCGAGGAAGCCCACTTCACTGGTAATCGTCGATTTTTATTCAAGAAAGGGTTTTGACTTTCAAATTTGCAAGAGCTCATTGGCACTTGGGCAGGTTGGAACATGAGGTACAAATGTAACAAACTGTACAAAACAAAGATTGGGCATGACATAATAGTATCACTTCCTCGTTTCCATGGTCAAGGTACATTTTTGGGCGGCCATCTGGGCCACGCCATTTCACGACCAAAAAAAAGAAGAAAAAAGCAGCCCATCTTATGTTGCCCTTACATAGTTACATCTATATCATCGTCGCTAATCAGCGAATAACGAACAGACTTGCCCTTGTAACAAAGTAATAATAATGTACTGGAACACTATAGCTTAGTATCAGCATTCTCAACTGCCGGTGCCTTCTACGTACACTCATCAACCGAAGAGGGTCCTAAGAACGGTGTCTCCTAGCCCAGGAACGGGAGACAGGAAGTGCCCAGTTCCGGGGAGCTCATGATAGTTCACCCAGCTTAGTCGGCTGGCGAGGTGTCTCTGCAACACCACCGGCACAAGCCCGTCCTCATCGCCCTGCCAGATATGCACCGGGCACTCCGGCTTCGGCAAGCTCATCGGATCAAACTCCCACTTGCCAAACATCACCATCATGTCGCGGTAGTACGACTCGTGAATGCCTTGCTGCGTCGCCAATTCTGTTTTCTGAAGACCATCAGAGCACAGAATCGTCAACCAAAAAGCGTTCACAATTCACAAACTGTAGGCTGTAGTGACTAGACAGTGACAATGGAATGGTGGAAATACAATGGAAGCAATGGAGACTGACCTTCTGGAATGTGCCGTCCGCCTTCATATTTCTGCGGATCTCAGCGTCGCGCTTATTGGGGAGTGGGGTGGTGCCAGCCACCACGGTGGAGGTGGGCAGCCAGTTCTGCTCCATCCACCAATGGAGGATGGTGGGGGCGTGGTGCGACACACGTAGTGCCCACTGGTCACCCACCTCCTGCTTGTTGTACTGCTCAGCAGCCAGATCGGCAGGGAATCCCGGCCACCAGTAGTTCACCACCGGCGCCATCATGGCCGCTCCAGCAATCCTGTAAGCACAAGAATGGATGCCATTGTCAATCAAGCATTCCTCTTGCATTGTCACGAACCAGCTGCTTAATTTGCCACAGTATTGGACAAGATCAACAGGCACTGTGTTGCTCACCTTTCTGGGATGTACTTGAGGGCGCCCCAGACGGCATGGCAGCCAAGGGAGATGCCGATCACATAGAATTTGGGGCCTAATCCCAGTGCATCTGCAAGCTCCTCCACGTCGAGGGCGGCGCTCTTCACAGACCGGTTGGGGTTTGGGTCACTCTCGCCATATCCTGCACGATCAAATCCCACCATGTACACGCCCAGTTCTTCAGCCACCTCCTGAAAAATCAAATCAGATTTATGAGTTGGCATGTGCCACGATGCAAAGTGAATGGACATAGGGGGTATCTAAGATTTAAAAAAATGGTTCCAGTTGACGTTTCAAGAGACAATTTACAGTTGAACCATTCATATGACACGGTCAAGTAGAAAAAGGAAATCTGGCATTGACCACTGACAAGCTCAAGGCTCAACAATTAGGAAAAGGATCCTGCAGATGGCCTGTGTGCGCGTGAAGGTCAGTCATGAAACCAACTAATCGGATTTTAAAATGAACATAGGTTAGGTTGGCTTGGACTTTAGCAATCTCTAAAATTAACCCGTTGTTTTTCGAAGTCCTTAGCTACGACTGGAATTCGCCACCACCGACATGATTTATCGCATCTTTCTAGACGGTCAAGTACGCTATAGGATCCCATTTCCACCAAATAATTAGATCGATCAAGAAGAAAATGTTGCTAGCAATCGAGCGATGGGAACAACAAAAAAACGGTAATCAAGCATCGAATCTGGTTATTGCAATTTAATCGCTATGTTACACCTGCATCCGTGCTCTCTCCGAATCGTGTAATTCCATGGCCACAGGAGTAGAACTAGCACTTTTTCAGCCAAAAAAGCTACGGCCTTTTTAGTAGCACATCCCCATCCCATCCACACTCGAGGATCGATTCCGTCGTAAGCCTACCTTGACGGCATTCCCGATTTTGGCGGAAAACCCGGAGGAGAACCAAAAAAAAGTAAACCCGGGGAGTGTGGGCTGACCGGCGAGGGGCGGACGGAGTCGAGGCGGGAGCCGGTGAACCCGTGGGAGAAGACGATCTTGTACCGCGCGTCCTCCTTGCGCACGCCCGACTCCGCGTACGCCAGGTGCCGCCCGTCCCTCAGGAGGACCCTGGGCGCCGTCACGGGCGGCCCGCCCGGCGACCCGCAGATCCGCGGCGGTGGCGGTGGCGGCAGCACGGCGCGGAAGATCCAGCTGCCCAGCGCGCCGGCGAGCGGGCCCAGGGCGGACCCGGCGCCTCTCGCTCCCCTCTTGGCGCCGCAGCTCAGTATCTGCGCCGTGGACAGCATCTCCATTGCTCCGACGGCGCGGGCGGCGGTGCGACGGACGGGCGTCCAAGTCGACCGAGTCCGACGGAGTATGGCGGGGTCCTCTTGTTGGGTAGGTAGGTCCGTTTTATACCTAAATAGAGACGTGGCGAGCGATCCAGACTAGTTGACGTGAAAGTAACCATTTTTCTCTTTGGTCCGCCGCTAGAAGATGAACATTGATAAAGCTGGATTTTTAATAATTATTTAGTAATAAAAGTAATAAACCGTCGAAATAGATTTATGTAGATTTATATATCATTTGAAAGCTTAGTAGTTGTGTCCAGACTTATCATAAGCTAAGCTCGAAACAAACGGTGCTTTTAATGCCGCCTGTTAAAATGGAAAGAGAGGTTCTTTCTTCTCCTAAGCCTATGCAAGAGGGACGGACCTAACTATCCATAGAACTAATTTACCAGATGTCCCAATTGCACTCTCTGTATCCGTCATAACAATGAGCCTTTGAAGGCTGGTCTGTCAGATGGAACTCACATGAACTTAGAGCATGTTTATCACCTTCCCTAAATTTCATTATCTATAACTCTCATGTAGGAAATATCCAAAAAGATCCAACATCTATATCGTTTCAGTCTCCAGAGGTTTTCCTAAAATGCATTATCTATATCTCATAATACTCTTTTTAATTTATACGACTAAAAATCAAATGGCAAATAGAAAAAGCTTCTATATCTAGAGAGTAGAGAAAAGCTACGATTAAGGTAGAGAAAAAAAAGTGTGGATAGCGAGAAATTAGAGAGTGAGATTCGGAGATGCTCTTAGTGTAACAGAGGCTTAGTGTAACAGAGGCAAGTTAAGAAAAGAAGTGACTTGTGTTAGTATGTTTTCGTACCGAACTTTAACGTAAATGTCCTAACAGTAGCAAAGAAGATTCCGTAGAATGCGGCTAAATTTTTAGGCGAGACCAAAAGAGATGTTAAGTACACGACACTTCAGGCAATTCAGACGCTTGGGGACTACACAATTGGCATTTGTCCATTAGTCCAGAGAGCTATGTCGACGGTCACAAATAGTGAGAAAACGTTGCTGATGCTTAAAGGCGACCAATCACTAATCAGTCGGATGGACGTACTCATCTTCATGCGCTGGAGCCTGGAAGGTCCTCCTCCTCCCCAAAGCAAAAGCTCCGAAAGTGATTGCACGCATCTAGAAATTAAGCTAGCTTAATACAAGAATTAACCCTGTGATTTGGGATGCATGGCACATCAACTATTAATCAGAGAATTAGTATATAAATATACATTTCATCTGGCCCTTCACCATGAATTAATAGGCTAATTGCTGGCTTATCCTTGATGGTGGTGAGATTATTCAGATACAGTTGTTGGTACAGCCGAGCTGATCCGGTCAGACGGCAGCAGCAAATTTGGGTGCTCAAAGAAAGCGCTACCTCACCAAGCAATCGATTCTTTGCATGCAATCGATGATCAGTTTTAGTCACCGACTGTCACTTTCGTGCCAGAGCTAAGCTAACGGACTAGCCGATTCATGATTAATTAGTTGGTAGCCACTACCACTAAAAAAATCAAACCAAAGTCTTTAGATTTATACTTCTAGCTTTTGAAAAAAGAAATACATATGTTGAACTGGCGTTTTTCTTTCATTCGATTTTGCTTGTAAACGAATTTCATACTCCAGGAGGAGAAAAAAATCAAACCAAAGTATTTAGAGTTTTTTCTTTCATTTGAGTTTGCTTGTAAACAAAATCTGAAACTACAGAGAAGATCGATCGAGCAGGCATTTGAGTGCAGTAATTCAAGAGATGAACGGATTAGGACCATGTAGATGGATGGAGGTGTGTATACCTGGGAGGCGCGGACGCTGTCCTCGCGGGAGCCGGTGAATCCGTGGGAGAAGACGACCTTGAAGCGCGCCTTGTCCTTGGGCACGCCGCTCTCGCAGTAGGCGAGGTGCCGGCCGTCGCGCAGCCTGAGCCTGGGCGCCGTCACGGGCGGCCCGCCCTCCGTGCCGCACAGCCGCGGCGCGGGCGGCTCGACGGCGCGGGACGCCCATCCGGCGAGCGACCCCAGCAGCGCCGTGGCCGGCGCCGGCGTCACCACGCCGCCCTTGGCGGCCCCCTCCTCGTCCCACACCTGCGGCATCGACGTCACCCACATGCCGGAAATTGAACCCCAACTCAGCGAACTCGATCTCGCCGGGGCGTACGCGCGTCGGCCGGATTGCGTGCGCGCGCGGTGAAGCCGATCGAAAATGCGGTGGCCGATCGGTTGCCCACCCAGCACGCCGGTGTCAACCACCGCTACTTATACAGGTCGTTCCGTTAACCGTGAGTTGGTGAGGTAGCGTTTGGTTGGGGCTTGGGGCATGGATGCAATGTAGCCGTCCGTGAATTTAGGAATCGAGTTGGGTTGATGAAATATGCAAATTTTAGTCAATCGGATATAATTTAAATGTGATAAGCAGAAATTTAGTTTGGGCTAATAATTTAAGATATTATTTTATAATTTAATTGCAGCGAATACAGCTGTGTAATCAGAATAATTTGATATATGGTTTATAAGAAAAAAATAATTTAAAATTTTACAAACGAAAAATTAGATCCACACTAATAAATCATAAGATGTCACGTCATCTCCTCTAATTAAGCAGCTGCGTAGATTGAATGGTAACCTATACAGAATATGCAGATGTCCAAGCACTGACCAATCCATCCATCCAGCGACCGACTCTCTGAGAGAAGAAAAGAAAGGTTGGTGAGTGACTACTGACCACTCACCTCACCTACCACCGTGGCTTGGACGCCGTCGAGTGGAATACCATGACACCGGTGACCGGTTAGTCCGTGCCGGGAAGCGTTTGGTTTTGACTCGATTGGCGTTGGGCGGCCAAGAAATTGTACTAGGACTAGTGGCGGAACCAGATCTCTTTATGCTTGGAGCTAAGAATTAAACTAAATCTACTCTCAAAAATGCACACGCCAAAATATAACAAAAAAATAAGACAAAAAATAAAAATCAATAAAAAATTAACAATAAACTGCAATAATGATTAACGCACCATAGTAAATTCGCTAGTCGCTATTTATCAATCAACAGTAGGTACAGATCCCGAAGAAGAGCCGAAACCTAAAAAATACATTGCATATGTGATAAGTAGATGTTGTAAAAATATAAAAATTAATTTCTTATGTAGTTATATATGTTACAAAATAAGACACGTACCTCCAGCGATAGATAATTCATGTTTCCGTGTCCTCATTGAGTGATAATATTCTATGATCTTTCGATCTTCAATGGCAACAAATATATCTCGTTCAATATAACATATCATACAATGATTTATCCATTCGTCATTCATCTTATTCCTCAATTCTGTTTTAATGATATTCACAGCTGAGAAGGCTCTTTCTACTGTTGCGGTTGCGACAGGCAAAATCAAGGTCAATTCAATTAACCGATATATCAATGGAAAAACCGTATGTCTATCAGTCTGAACCATCTTCACAGCAAGATTACCAAGATCAGAGCAACTTAAGAAATCAGGATCAGCTCTCACATCAGAAATGAATGTGTCAAGTTGATCTCTAAGAACAATACAGTCATATTCAGAAAAATCACCAGCATAGATCTTGGCAAGTTCAATTAACTTGTCTTCATTATAATTGGCAAAAGAATTCCTTGGATCCAAGCAAGCAATGCATCTCAATAATTGAGTA
>ASSH01052479.1:0-16326 GCA_000418225.1 Zizania latifolia
GGTCCTGCATGGCTACTACAGCAGCCTCGGCGACGTCATGCGCAGCTGCGCGCGCCCGCCGATCCCTCAGAGAGAAAGAGAGAGAGAGAGAGGGAGAGTGAGAGAGAAAGAGAGAGGTTGCTGCAATTGCAATGATAGGGTCGGTGATGAGTTCTTGAGACGAGCGATGTGGTACTAATAATCGATCAGCAGCTGGAGACAGGAGGAGGCCATCCCCTGAATAATTGCTTGCAATTCGATCTCTTCATACAACTACATATGCTTGTATATAATATATTTGCAACTAAACTTGCTTGCAATTTGGTGTAACTATATATGTCACAGTTAGCTAGCAATAGCATGTATTCATAATTTCATAGTATCTCACTATCTCAGTAAAAACCTGGCCTTTTTGTACAAAAATTTAGTTTTGTTTGTGCTGATGCTGTACCTTCTCTCATTGATTGATTTGGGTTTGCATTTCTGTGAAAAATAGAACAGGGCCAAGAGGGATAGAGTTGCTGTCCTCTTGCTCTCAAGTGCACCTGGGCATGTTTCTCAATTCGATGCATTATTGGATACATATATACATCATTGACTGTAACTAATTCTAATTTCTGCACTAATGATCTTGGAATCAATACATTGATAAGACAGGTGCCTTACATGCAACTAGCCCATTATGCAAATCTGCATACATACAACTACACAAGACTGACCCTGCAAGCCAGTAGCCAGGCCACCATGCATGTAGCCTTTGACACCAACATGTAACAGGCTGAACAGTGCATCTATGTGTGATGTACACTAAAAGTCCACATATCATGGAGAGGGGCAGAGGAGCAAACAATATAATGTGCCCTACAATGAATAGCTTAATTGCATGGTCAACAAGTTTCCACATCAATGTCTGCCTCGTATTATGAAGGGATTGATGATACATACATTGATCCCAAAATACTGCTGACTGTAGCAGCATTGGGGCGATGGCACATCACAGATCCAAATTCTGTGTGCAGCACTACTAAACCAGTAAACCTTACCTGGGTTGGGGAGCCTCAGGTTTCAAGTACACAGATTCAGATGCACAGAAATTTTGGATGCAACCAAAAGAAATGGTGAGGCATGGCACGGCACTGCAGAAGGGGACACAGAAATCTGGGGCATGTGAGAGATGCTACTGGAGCATGTGTTGCACATATTGTTGTTTATGACATTGGCCACTTCAGATCTGCCCATGGGTGGAGACTTCCACAGCTCCATCCTCCATGGCACACTTGCAATGAGAAGAAATACAGGTATGTGTACACAATCATATAATTCAGTGAAGGGAGTAGTAAGTGCATACGTACAGCTCTTTCGACTTGGCCAAGCATGTGACCAAAACATAGTGGAAATAATTGGGCATCATGTTTCTCATTGCAAGTATGCAACAGCTCAAACACTTACCTATGTCATCAACGATATTTCAAATTACAAAAGGGGGAAAACAACGAGGAGGTGCACTTCTCATGAACAATTCACGCATGTAGCACCATAATGGTATCTGCAGATTTTGTTTGGTGAGCAGAAGCTTTCAAGAAAACCCCAGACAGCTACATTAGTATCATATATATGTGCAGTGATTAGACACTGATTCCACAAGCACTTGCAGCTTCAAGAACGGCTGAGACCACCTTTTGCACAACAACAGTTCAAAACACCTCCATGATGCCGTACAAAAAGAACGCAATGAAGGTGTACATGAACGAGTTGTAGCTAAAGTTTGTCTGATCTGTTTTTCTCATCTGCCTTCAGCCGGCACCTAGTTAAGGTTTCCTCACGAAGCTCTGCAGGCGCGCCTTTCAAGATGAGTTCTATGTCAGCTATATGCTTCCTTCTCAGCACGTTGAGCTCCTCTTGCTGCTGAGCTAACAAGTTTGCTAACCTCTCGGTAACATCTGCTTCAAGATGTTCATCATCAAAAGACTGATGACTAGTGCTGACAGAAGCCCCTCCAGATTTCCTGTCAATCACAGATGGGTTCGACACGTCCACACAATGTGATAATCGCTCACATATATCATCCACAGTGTGGGTGGAAGTGCCAAGATACTGATACTCGTGTTTTGCATTGCTGGCCATGTCATAACCAATATGTGGGTTCACTACCAAGTGAAACATTTCACTGTCCCTCCTGGGTGAGTCTGACCAGTACTTATGCCCAGAAGGGAGCTGTTCTTGGACAAAACCATTATGTGTAGCTCTAGGCTCGTTACGCAGCTCGGACATTTCATCATCTGATTCTGAACTGTCGGTCTCAGAATGAGCTCCTTCATCCCCCTGGTTTTCAACTGATTCTTCTAACGCCCAATCAGGAATATGAGCCTGTATTTCAGCATCTATCATTTCTGCTATTGCCGTAACATCCTGGTCTGTGAGATCTAGCTGCACAACCATCTCAGTTGCCACACTAATAGAAGTGTCTGCTTCAATGTCAAATGGGAAATGGATGTTTTGGGCATGACCTGCATATTGCAATAGAAAAAAAACGAATTGAGGGCAATCGCTGAGTTAACAACATAAAAATGAACAGCAAAACAGGAATCCACCATAAAAACCTGTTGAATCGGCAATACGCAGTTTCAAAAATATTGTATTCAGGTCCTTCCGCTGACTCTCAACTGTGATAATTCGACCAGTGACTGCATGTGGATCCGTGGTGCCATGCATGTGGCTATCACTTGGATGTGGTTCTGCAAAGCTACCTGCATTACATCACAAGATTGATATGTGAAAAGGAGAAAAGCTTCAGAGCAGTGCAATAGTGTTCATGTCACTGTCGCTTCATTGAACTTTTACTTGTATGTTCCTGACCAGCCATGGATGATGCTACTCTGTCATATTTGTAACCTGTGCTTAAGTTTGAACTATCAGCAGCATCTCCATGTTTATTTAAGGTCAGATGGGAAGAAAGCAGCTTTACTGTGTTGCCAATTCAATCATGTACCTGTTGTCTTTGTATTTGACTGCAATGGATAGAATATTTTCTCATCGTCAACATCTTGGAGAAAAGGATCCATTAATAGTTCTTGTGCTGAAAGTCTTTGGGAAACTTTGGCGATGCATTTCTCGATAAAAAATCTAACTCCAAGATCTTCAATCTTAGCCAGTGAACCAGGCTTTTCACCCTGTTGTGCCAACATCAAGAGATTAAGACAGTAATAGCGTGCAGTGTAGACTATACTTAATTTTCAACATGATGATTGATGAAATATGAAATGCATTGCCTTGGACATAGCACAAACAAAGGAATTTATTTAAAGACTTTAAGTTGCCAATGAATAGACATAGCACAACAGAGTTCCAAGGCATAACTACTGAAATTTATTAGTTAATATGTATCTGGAGAGTATCTGTCACAAAAGAAGAGTTATTCAATATTTCATAGCATGCCAACTATATGACACTGTTGGTAATGTGATACCAGAACAAGATCATAAGGAAATGTACACAAAAATAAAATAAGCATACAGATGTGATGTTGTCATGAGGACCATGGCCACTAATCAATGAACTCACATCTGGTATGCAATCAAAACATGAAAAAAATTCTAAAGATACATCTGCAATTTCTATGAGCAATAAGACTACAGTATTAGCCATGCTTTCAGGTCAATCCTTGTTAAAAATATATGCTGCTACTTACACCAGGATGGGATAGGCTAAGCAATCAAGAAATATTTTGATGACTGAAATAGACAAAATACACCTTCAGTAGAAGCCTACAGGATCTTTCTCTATGGAGATCACCAAATATGTTCATCTAATCCTACCATAGATGATTGGTATCACCACAGCCTCATTACCAGAATCAGTTTGAATACATTTTTACTGAAGCTAGGATATCAAGTTTGTTATCCTGATTTCACATCTTTTACCCCCCAATATTCATTGAACACACTTGATTGGCTGCTCTTAACGAGATCGTGTTTTTGAGCTCTTTTCCTGGTAGCACTTGTGGGATCTGGTCTCACAGATTTTAAATCAGCAGAACAAAATATATTTTAAGTAGACAGAAAATGTCAGAAGAAGAACATATAATATTCATATGTTTCTAACACGTTATATTATAGTACGGTCAAAATAATCCTGTATCTCAAAGCCCCAAACACACAATTATCATATAAAAGCTAAATAGAACAAGTAAATTAACATCAGATACTTTCTCATGAACACTAATAAGCTCCAATTTTCAGAAAAGAAATGATAAAATAATGCAAAGGATAAGTAGACTAACATCAGATACTTTCTTGTATATCTGTGCTGCATTGGAACATTCACAATATGGGTACTCAAATGTAGAAAGCTCCAGTAAACACATCCCAAATGCGTAGATGTCTACAAGCTCATTGTATTCTTCATCATAGAGTTCTGGAGCCATAAATTCCGGCGTGCCTGGGAGGAAGCAAAGGTACATGAGAAATAAATTAAATTACTGTTCCATAAAAGGCGAATAGAATGGTTACCGATGATACTGTGAGCTGACCGCGCTTTGTCTAAGATGGTTGCTAATCCAAGGTCTCCAATCTTTACTTCACCCTGGTTTCCATTCACAAATATGTTGTCACATTTCAGGTCTCTGTGGATTACTGGTGGATCATGGCTGTGGAGGTAGACAAGGCCACTCAAGATTTGCCTTGACCATTTCTTTAAAGCTCTAATATCTACCTTCTTGTGCTTAATACGGTACCTAAACAATGATAAAGAGATAGGAAAAATACTCAGTGAGAAAAAATTTGGGCATCTTATAGACCTAGACGTGTCTAGCACGCTGGTCTGGTTTCAACAAAAGTTGCACGTTTTTTATTATTGGTGAAGCCATGCTAGGATCTGAAGCATGAGCTTGAGAACCATGACAAATTTCCCTTAATAACCATACCATTTTCATTCTGACTTAATACTGACATATATAGCTAGATGACAGGGATGTTAAACAAGGTGTGTCAGCGACTGAGTACGGATTGTTCATATTATTAAAGGCTGCCAATATCAAAAGGGCATAATTATAATCGGAGGAGGGATGAAAGAGAACAAACTGGCGTAGTGTCCCTGATGTGAAGACTTCAGTGATGAAATTAATGTTGTTGTTTTTCTTGTCAAGCCAAGAATTGTAGAACTTGATTATATTCTTATGCTTGAGGGTTTTCAGCAACCGGACTTCTGATCTAAGCCTCTCTAAATCATCATTATTCCGAAGTATATCACCCACTTTGATCTGGTTCCAAGCAACTTCAAGCCCTTCTAGTAGATCAAAAGCCTTGTAACTATGCCGATGAGTTTTGAATTAAGGATCTCAAGTCCATGTAAAAAATCAGAAAAGATAAAAGGAAAAGTTGCCAAAGATACACGGATAATTGGAGAAATTCTCAAAGGGCTAGTATGTTTTGGACACAGCGCAGACACCTTTAAAAAAACACATAGTGCAGATCTACAGTATCAGGATTGCACGTTCTCAACTAAATGAACAGTCCACATGAAACTACAAAACCACGATAACAGAAGGAACATAAGATGACAATCTAAAGTTATCCTAGGAATGCTGATAGTCATCATGGAGATCACCTGTGCATCCAAGATATATGTGTAGCACTCAGAAAACACACTCGAATGTAAAAACATGTTTTTGCATATAAGAGAGTTAGAATCCTAATGGTAATTACTCACAGAATGTGAACAGTTGTTAACACAAACAGTACATCACACTTTGACAAAATAACCAGAGAATGACGGCAACTGTACGTTTCTGCAATCATTCGTTGAAATGGGATGCGTGAGAAATACTTCTTTAAAGGACGAAAATTCATTGGAAGTTGGAACTGTAGTCAATCAATCAACAAGCAAAACAAGAATCAGTAAGTAAACTTAGAAGATTCAGTCCAGCATAACCGGTAGAAAGGAAAGATTTAAATGGCGAAATGGCAATGTTAAACGCACATTTAAATAAATAAAGGGAATACTGTTCAAAGCCACAAAAGAGCAGACGTAAAGGTCGAACAAATGCAAATCAAAAAGTTTCGGAGTGTTCCAAATGTGCGCGGATTTTTGATCCTCCCGAAGAAAAATGCACCCAGAACCAAAAGAAACCCCATGGAATGCACAAAAAATCGGATCTTTAACACGTCGAACGGCCAAACGGAATCGCACGTCAAAGCCCAGAAGTCGAGGGTGGGACGAAGGATACACCGTCTTGAAGGCGCCCTTGCCGAGAACCTCCGTGTACTGCAAAAGGCGGCATGCATCACCGAATGAGTCAAAAGATGGGAGAAGGAGCAGGGTGGCGAAGCGAATCGAGGGGAGGGGAGGGGAGGGGAGGAGGAAGAAGAAGGGGATGGATGCGAGGGGGGTCGGGAGAAGGTATTACCCGCCCGTAGCGGCCGGTGGGGTCGACCTCGGCGAATTCTGGCTCCGTCTCCAGGTCCGGCGGCGTTGGCGGCATCTCGTGGCGGCCGCCGGGGGTCCGGTGTGGCGGTGGCGGCCTGGCGGGTGGTGGTTAATTGGGATCACAGAGGGGCAAGGGCTGTCAACGAGCCGAACCTGTTTGCCATTGGAGTATAATAAAGATGACCAAAAATGGAGCTCCTTTGCCTCTTGCTGCTGGTGATAGGGAGGAAGAGGATCCGCATCGGTGTCGGCAAGGGCACAACACAAGATGCACAACAAGCTTTTGACGAAACAAATCCCGCCAAAACAAGCCAACAGACAAGAACGAGACTTTTTTTTGGTATAGATACGTGTTGTTTATACCATGAAGTTGATTTAAACTTTTATTTTTAATTAAAAATAAAAAAATTAGATTGCTCAACTAAATACATTTAATCTATTATAGTTTTAAATTAAAATTTTAAAGAGACCTTGAAATAGTTTGTTTTGTATCTTAGACATCACTTAATATATGTTCATTAGATGTCAAGATGCCCGTCCCTATCCGATATTAGCCAATGTGCAAAATCAATATCTTTATGGCACATTTGTATCTTAGAGCATCTTTAAAAAAACTGTTTAAATATCTTTCCAAGCTAAATTTTGGTAATTCTAGAAAAAATATGCTCTAACACACTGGCCAACCAGATAGCCAAACCATCTTGACTAGTCAAACTCATCCGCTCGCTAGCCAAATTGGGTTTGCCAATCATGGACCCCACGCTAGGATCCCCCTCCTATCCTCGCAGTCTCTCTCCCGCCTCCGTAGTCCCCACGAACGGATTGAACAAGGAGAAAGCAGATCGAGCGCCTCCCCTGTAGGCTGCCACCGTGTGCTATCGGGGCCGAGCGGAGCTGCAGGCAGACTGGGTGTAGAATGTGCTGGTGGAGTTCCTAGATGCGCAAGGGTACGCGAAGAGGCACAAGGGTGGTGTTGTGGATAGGCGGGCGCTCGTGGCCACTGGCTAGTGAACCCACTGCAGCTGCCAGGCGCTCGTGGCCACTGGCTAGTGAACCCACTGCAGCTGCCAGGCGCTCGTGGCCACTGGCTAGTGAACCCACTGCAGGCGGCAACTCGATGACCGCACGTCGCTCTAGACTCTGGTACATGTGGTGCTTGCTTTTTGGTCAGCTCTAAAGGATAGAGTTCTCTAGTGTGGCCAAGGTGTTCAATGGAATTCCTCTAAGAGGTCTCTAGCCCGAGTGCTCTGCTTGGTCCTCATAATTGAGGGCACTGTCGCAGGGCTGATGCTGCCACCAAGCCGCCAGAGTGCTACCACTGCCACGCTAGGAAGGATGGATGGTGAATTTTTGAGTGATGTTGTGTCGGGGCAACGATTTGAATGGAAGTGAACAATTGTTCATAGTTTCAAAGTAGCAAGAGATAACTGAAGTACCTCCTATGTCTGTGAGAACAACCACCAAAAGATCCAAAAAATTCTCAAGAGAATAAGACAAGATGTTGGTTTCGATTTAGCTTAATACTAGTATGGATCCAATCTAAGGTAATGAACAATCACACAACACTTATTGAGAAAGAATTCATGCTTACTTCCACGAACACAGAGTTTGTCTCGGATCGCAATCATAACTCTCTCATGCATCATTGGGGTGATATACAAAAGAATGCCAACAAGTTTGTAGCTTGTATGGATGATGTGGAGCGTATGAGGCTAAGTGGGACAACAGATAGAGATAAGGTTTGTTTCTTTTTGTGTTTGAGCGTTTTGATGAGTGCTAAAGTATAATATAATATTGGAAATTGATAAGATATTATTGTATTTGTTGTAGATGGTTCAAGCTTGTGATCTTTACGAGGGAACAAAGAAGAAAATTTTTGGTCTCTTTTGTAGCATACAGCATAATTGAATGATTGGTTGACTTCAAAAAAACCAATATCACCTAACAAGAAGAAAGTATTGCCAAAGGCAAGAGAAGATTCACTTACTCCTATTAGTGTGGACTCATGTAGCCCAAATGATGAGAATGGAGCAATCTATTAGATAGTTTATTTTAAAGACCATGTGATAGGAAGACGGCGAAGAGAGCTAAAAGTACCATAGGTGAAGATAATAGTTTGTTGAGTGATGATATTGATATAATGTGGTCACAGGAGAATGAAATGAATGCTATCAAAGAGGAGGAAAGAAAATCACTATAAACAGCATACCAATATGACCAAGAGATGATAGCAATTAAAAAAACCAAGGTTGAAGCAAAATGCAAAAAAGTAGAGTTGAAAAGAATGGTGAAAGATTAGAGAATTATGGCTATTGACACAAGTTGCTTGAGTGGACCAAGAAAATTGTATTATGAGTCACTGCAAAGTGAAATCCTTGTAGGTGGCTAAGGAGTCAGAGTGAGGTATCTTTATTTGCATTAAAATTTCTATGTTTTTTCATCTCTGCATGGACTACTATGTGTTGTTATTATGTATGGATTATTTATATGTTTTTTATTTAAGATTTCTATCATATATGGACTTTAAATTAGTGGACTATTAATTTCTAACCGTTATAATTTAGAGAGTTAAAAATAGATAGTAGCGCAACATATACGAAGAGGAGTATTTTGGTAAATTAGTCAAATAGATAAATCAAGAGCCAAAAATAGTTATGATGTTCGAGATGCTCTAACCCTTTCTACTTAGTAACCGAACAATTATAAAAATTCCTCCATATAATATCATGGCCCTTGCCATTTCTTATTCGTTCGCTCTCGGGCTCTCAATATCGTTTCAAACTCTTGATCGGTTCGCTATTAATGACATTCTACCTAGCTAGAGTGTACTTGTGTTAGAAAAATATATACGGAAATTAAGAAAAAAGTAGAAGTGGTTCTAATCTCTCTTCGAATGCTCGTCCTGTGAAAGAGAAGAAGATCAAACATAGCAGAGCTGGAGCGGCGGCGTGGCATGTGTGGGCGGCGGTGCGGCTCACAGAGTTACGGGTACCAAAACATACTGAGTTGGTATTATATTCCCCAGTTCCGGAGACGAGAGAGCCTACTTTCAGAAATTTTTTGGCAAATTATCTGTATCTTTACATGATAGTCATAATTGGTTGGCTTCTGCAACTAGAAAAACATCTTGAAGAAGCTTTGCTGACCTAGAACGATGCACTTGCACGTTCTTCCCCACCAACATCCATTCCATGATGGCGGTGGTGGTGTTGGGTGTCACCTCTCCCTAAGATCTCCGTTGATCTCGGCCGGATCGGACACGGGTGCGCGTGGGCTGTAACCGGCGGTACACGTCGACGTTGGTTGGAGTGGAGTTTCTGTGGTTGGCTCGCTGCCGCCGTTTCTCGCCAACTTTCCCTTCCTCGTTGGCTCATTTCGTCGTCGGCGTTGCCTCGTGCTCCCACGAATTCCGCCCCTCCCACCGTACTCCTCCTATCTCGTGCCGCGCATCGCGAACTTCAGGAGCTTGCCCTCCTGCTCTGGTGTGGTGCTCCTGCCTTCTTGGCCGCCGCCGCCGCACAGCCGGCGATCGAGCGGAATTCCATTTCCACTCGGTTTCCGGCGCCGCTACCTCCTACGGTCCCGGCGATCTTGGTCTCCATCTCAGAGGCCAGGAGCTGACGGCGGAGGTTGTGAGATTAATCAGCTCAAGATTCCCGCCGCTATCTTTTCTCTTCCCATTTGTAGAGGGAAAAACATTTTTTTTGTAAGCTCACTCTGGGTTGGTAGGTGGCTTGTCTGGATTTGGGATTGGAATTTCAGACGGGGCCTTACTAGTGCTCTTTTATGTTTAATATATTTTTTCAACAAAGATGCATTTTTTCGGTTGGGAATTGAATCTGGAGCTGCTACCTTCTGCAGCCGTAAGTATAGTCTAGGTATTCAACTTGATTTCCCTGTTGCATCCTTGTACTTACTTGGCGTCTCTGTAGGAGTAATTCATCCATAAATAGATGCAGGCAAGTGTCTGTACTTAACTGCAAGAAAAATTAGAATTAGTGAATTACCCTGCAGCTGTTCATTACACAATCCTGACTTTTTGAGCAGCTGACTAGCTGAGTTCCTGTTGCAAAATGATTACAGGTAGAAAAGTTTCTGGTTAACGCTATTTTTAGCAGCAGTAGAAAAGGTTCTAGTTGATATATACTTTATCATGTCATTCAAAAGTAATGCACATAACAGAACTTCTTCAATGACTTCTGCCTCTGATTGCCACTGTATCTTTCCAGGATTTCAATTTTTTTGGGGGGGAGGGGTGCATACGATGCTACACCACCGCTCCTGCTAAAGTTGTCCTCATTATGATCACGCTGGACAATGTGTAGCAATTGTCCATTGCTAATCTCTAGCTCCTGCAGTTACATTCTTACGCTAGAGCATGGGAAAATTTGCAGCCATTGGTCGCAGGTTTGTACGCCTTTACTTTTTATTACCTCCACCTTTTCAGCACCACAACTGAACTAACATTTCCCCTTTTCCATCTGGCATGTTGATACCTGCAGCCTACTTAGATTTCCAAATGAAAGCATGAGGCTTGTTATGGTAACAACCATTGGAGTGGTCTTTGGCTTCTTTGTTGGAATTTCATTCCCATCAGTCAGCATAACAAACGTAGGTCTAAGTAATGATGCTTTTATCGATATAACTGCACCATTTCTGTTGATCATAAGAGAATAATTTGTTTTGTTTGAATTATGCCAGCTTCACTTTCCTTCTAGCTTTGTATCATACATAGAAGACAGAAACTCTGGGCTCACAACACAAGCATTGCTTAATCACGCCTGGACTTCTGCCAGAAATGCAAGGGAAAACAGTTCTGAACCAAATTCAAACACTACTTTGAAGGTTTATTATATTACTTTGCCACACTGCTAGTTTAGTTGTGGACTTGTAGAGTACCATGGACCATTAGAATAATATCTATTTGACACAGCTTGAGCAAATGATAGCTTGCAAACAACCACTTATATTCCTGGTCAATGTTCATATCTAATGTATTAGGTCCATTCTAACAAAGATTTTGCTTTCATAGATTTATGTCCCAACAAACCCCAAGGGTGCAGAGAGGCTAGCACCAGGTATTGTTGTACCGGAATCCGATTTCCATTTGCGCAGGTTATGGGGAGAGCCAAGTGAGGTATATTTTCTGGTACAACATACATCATTCAGACTTCTATTCAAGCATATACTCCTTAATGTTTTTTAAAGGTTTTATTTCACTTCACCCAAATATTTCCTGCCATTGAGAAATTACTTTTATCTATTAATACCATGTGTCTCTTCCTTTTCATCAGGTTGTGATAAAGCAAGAAGTTTTAACCTATAGGTCTTCAAATAATTAAAACAGAAGGCCTAAATTCTGTAGCCTTCTAAATCTGTTGCTTGTTATGCTGATAGTTGATTTTGCATATGCAGGACCTGCCCTTCAAACCAAAGTACCTTGTTACTTTTACTGTTGGATATGCACAGAAAGAAAATATAAACAGAGCAGTGAAGAAGGTGATGTTGGAACCTTAATTTGCTTATAACAATTAAAACATTGCTTTCGCCCAGTTTTGATAGCACCTGAAGATCTCCTCAATGGCTCAATCTATATCTCCCATTTCATTAAACTTGAGGACCTGATCATTTTGTTGTTCTGTGCTGCAGTTCTCTGACAATTTTGCTATTCTGTTATTCCACTATGATGGTCGGGTGAGTGAGTGGGATGAGTTCGAGTGGTCAAAACGAGCCATCCATATTAGTGCCAGGAAACAAACTAAGTGGTTTGTTACTGTGCTCTGATGTAATTGCCATTATTTCGGTTGTTTAAATTTGAAGGATAACATGTAAGGATTTATTTATGAACACATACATGTAGGTGGTATGCGAAAAGATTCCTGCACCCTGATATCGTGGCAGCTTATGAGTACATATTCATTTGGGATGAGGACCTTGGGGTGGAGCATTTCATTGCAGAGGAGTACGCCTTTTCTCTTCATTTTTCATTTGAATGCCTCTTGATATGACTCACTAATATATGTCTGTCGGTGTATATGACAGATACATCAAACTTGTCAAGAAATACCGTCTGGATATCTCTCAACCTGGTTTAGAGCCTGATCGGGGATTAACATGGCAGATGACCAAAAGAAGAGGCGATCGTGAGGTCCACAAGTGAGTGAAAACGTTATAATCTGAAATAGGTGCTTTCAAGTTAGCAGAAATCCACTTTCTGTCAATACTTTTCTGGGTCTTAGAAACTCAAGGCGTCTTCTTTCTGTCATAGGGTTACAGAGGAGAGGCCAGGCTGGTGTTCTGACCCTCATCTTCCTCCTTGTGCTGCGTATGTGATTATTTCATTTATTTCCCTCTTTCCTTGGTTTTGTTTACAGTACGTGCTCAGTTACTATCCATCACAGTGAGCCTAACTAATGTATCTTGCTACCGTATAGCTTTGTTGAAATAATGGCTCCAGTATTCTCTAGAGATGCATGGAGATGTGTATGGCATATGATTCAGGTTTGTATGTTGTCATGGTAAAGCTCATCAGTATCTTCCCGACGTGTAGTTTTTTTCATTTATTTGATTGATGTTACTTTCCTTTGAAGAATGACTTGGTTCATGGATGGGGCCTCGATTTCGCTCTCAGAAAATGCGTGGAGGTATTATCATCTTTTGGCTGTTAAATTTCACCGGCTGAGCAGACTGTCCTTATGAATATGTTGGCCTAATGATTTGCGCATTACAGCCTGCTCATGAAAAGATTGGAGTTGTTGATTCACAGTGGATTGTTCACCAAGCAGTTCCTTCCCTTGGAAACCAGGTAAGGAGAGACTCAACTATTTTGAGTTTGCATATCACAACCTGTAATCATAAATACACTATGCTCATTTCTTACCTAATTCCCTCCCTGCTGTGTATAACAATCAACAAATTCACAGGGCAAGGCAGAGAATGGAAGGCCAGCATGGGAAGGGGTGAGCATCTAGGAAATTTTGTGCATGCAAACACGCTAGAATTGTCTGTGACCATCTTGTTTGTATGTATGTTCAGGTGAGGGCACGGTGCAGGAAGGAATGGGGCATGTTTCAGACGAGGATGGCAGAGGCTGAGAAGGCGTACTACAAGATGATGGGCATCACCACCCCTCCAAACTCCACGCTAGTCTGAATCTGCTGGAGGCTGCGGCTGATGTTTTTTTTTTTTTTTTGCTGCTGTACAGAGTAGAGTAGAGATGACGATGAGCGTGTGTAGGTGGTGTGAGGAGAGTGGATTGGATGGTGTTGAATTGTTGATCATATCTCATACTTGTAGAGCATACACACGGGGGTGCTTTTTATACCATCTATGAATCGATTGTTTTGTTGTGGTGGTGGTACTGTCATTGCCGATGCTTGCCATTTTACCCAAGCATGATTCAGACAAATGCAACCTGGTAGCTGTCTCCAACATAGGAGCTCTGAAAAATAAAATGTGGCGTAAATTAACTAGAATTTCTGATAGTGTTATACCCACGTATCAAAAAAGAGGTTTCTGATCGTTTGAATCTAAGTGTCAAGAGGTTTTTGATCGTTTGAATCCTTGGTTGTTTATGGGCAATGCTTTATCATCTAGGAGACTTTAATCTCTAATAATAACAGACATATACTTAGGTAGCGTTTGGTTGGAGAATAATGGTGGATTGGATGATCGTGTCTAGTTTTTAGTTGGATGGGATAATCTCGTTTTTTGTTTGGTTGAATAAGATATGATGATCTCGTTTTTTGTTTGGTTGTAGGATGGGATGAATGGGATTTTTGCAAGGCATGGGTATGAGAACGGCCGTCGATGGGGGTGAAGCCAGCCGTCGGCAGGACACAAGAGCAGGAGTTGCTGCTGGCGAGGGTGGGAAGCATAGGGACGAGATTTGGACCAGCCGCCAGCGGGGGTAGGGGCACAGGAGAAGACGTTGGTAGGGGTGAGAAGCAGAGGGGTGGGATCTGGAACGGCTGCCGGCGGGGATAGGGGCCTGAGAGCAAATGTCGACGGGGGCGAGAAGTAGAGGGGTGAGATCTCGACAGGTCACCGACGGGGACAAGGGCGCAGGGGAGCGAGATCTAGACCGACGTGTGTAGCCATCGGTGCGAGAACGCCCGTCGTTGAGGGCGAGGGTGGGGAGGCACCGGTACCAGCAGTGACTTGCAGCGAGCCGACGGGCAGCGAGTGCTGGCAACGGGTGACCGAGGCGAGGCGCCAGCGGTGACATCAGCTGGCTGGGTGCGCTGGCAGAGGGTGGATGAGTCCATCCACCTAGGTAGTGTTTGATTCATTGTATAAAGTTGAATGGAATGAAATCGTTCTGGATAGATTGATTCAAGATGAGATGGTTCTAGATGAGATGGTTCAAGTAGATTGTTTGGTTAGATATATGAAATGATACATGAATGTGTTTAGTTGGTTGTACGGGATGGTACATACATGTATTTAATTGCTTAGAAAATATATTATATCTATGTATAGCTTAATTATTTTTTCGTAATAATAATTTTTATATTTGTAACTATCAATAAACTATACTAATTAGTATTAATCTTTAGTAATTATCGTTAATGATAACTTAAGCCATCACTATTTATCACTAAATACCTATAATAATAACTAATTATGACTAATAACATCTAATTATAACTATTGTTTAGCTAAAAATAATTAATAACCACTAACCTTAACTAACATAAATAATTATTTCGAACCTGGACGGTGCCGTTCGCTTGTTTTTACCGCACGGAACGGTTCAGTATCTGAAAGAAATATTTCGAAAATCTGAGCCAATCTATTTTGGACGGTTTTGTGCAATACGACCAACCAAACGGACTCATTTTTTGAAGTTGTATCGAATCGTCCTAGATGGGTTTGATACAATCAACCAAACACTGCTCTAATTTTTTAGGATGGATTCATCCAGCATCTTAAAAGAATATTTCCGTAAGATGGATGATCCCATCCATCTCGCCCACGAACCAAACGCCCTCCATCCACCTAACAAATTGGATAGAATGATCTCATCTAGGCAACCAAACACCACATTATTAATCTTCACTAGATCCCACCAAAAGTGAAGTACGATAAACTCTAAAGGCTTTTGAATCTTGCAGAGATGAGGTGTTAAGGTTTCTCTCAAAAGAGGGGTGTAGGAGTTTATGGTTATGTTTGGTTCAGTTTTTCTAACTAGATTTTTTGTTAGAAAGTTAAAAACTAAACCAAATAGGTTTAGGGGCAAACTAGCTTTTTCAAAACCTGTAATTTTTTATGTACAAATTAGAGAAGCTGTGAAAATTACTTTCACCTCAACTTTCATAGCTTCTCAGTCTAGACTTCATAAAAATTACTTATTATACCATTGAAAGTTTGAAAAGTTATTTCCACCTTAACTTTCACAACTTCTCAATTTTTTAGCTCACAGCTCACAACAGTTTTTCCACAGTTCTCAGCTCACGACAGTTTTTTTAGAATCTACAGCTCAACTAAACACACCCTATATATCCCTCATCCTCAGACTAGCCGTTAGACACAAGTTACGGAGAGTCGGATGTTCCGAAAGATCCCAGAACATCCAGGATGATGTCTAGATTTGAGCCCGAGAGCAAATCCTAGAATATCTGATTTTTTTTGAAAGTTTCAGATTTTTCAGGCCTTTTCGAAAGTTTCGGACCGGAACATAGCGACATTCAGAAATTTCAAAAAAATCCGGACCTAGAACAGAACAAAAACCCGAAGTTCAAAGATCGCTGACAATGGGGGCGATCCGAATCAGGGACTCTTTTGTAAACTTCCGGATGCCCCCCAAATCCCCAATTGTAGCGATCCCAATCAATCAGGGACCTTTTTGTAACATTGCGACACGAATAAGGGGCGTTTTTATAAAACAGTTGCCAGATAAGGAAGATGCTTCGGAGCGGCGCA
>ASSH01052480.1:0-16344 GCA_000418225.1 Zizania latifolia
TCCGGGCTTTGACGCAGCGACGCTCCCTCTCCCTCTACTCCTCTGCGTCGGCCGATTGGTATTTCCTCTTGCTCCTCAGTCCTCTGCTTTACCGAGTACCGAGTTGTATTTCCTCTCTCTCCTGTTTGATGTGTTCTGGGTGGGCCCCCCTCTCTCTCTCTGTGTGTGTATGATGTGTTTTGGGTGGCCTATTCTGCCTTGATGACAATAACGATTGAGAACGAGAGATGAGAGTGTTGATTGTTGGTTGTTGATTTGTTGCTATTTACTTATTTGTGTTAATATGTTCTAAAACTATGATATCATGTTATTTTCTAACTTGCTATTTAAACAATTGCTATGAAGTATGGAGAATGGACTACTGGGATTTCTTTTCATGTGGTTTTGGAAAGACTGGAATTATGTTTGTGCTGTTGTGCTATATTGTTGCTTTGTCATTTATGTGAAGTGAGTATGGTGTTGCCTTGCCGCACGCCATACTCGCCTAAAAGGTGTGAAGGTGGTTAGGCGCCTCGCCTCGCCACACCGCCGTAACAACTATGTCTGACTCTTATTCATTCAGGGAACTTATGTGGAAGGGATTAAAGAAGAAGTTGTTTTATCACCTGCACATGCACTCTCACTAATAGCATCTGGAGAAGGTATTAGTTCTATCTATATTCTATACTTCTATAGTACATTCTTTATCTTTCTCTCAAATTTTCATCAATTGCATCTGAGGTTTTCTTCAGTTCCACGGACATAACTACATTCATGTTTTTCTTATGATTATACAAATTCCAAACCTATACACTGCTCTCCAAGAATGCATGTGGCTATATACCTTTATTTATGCGTGTGAATGTCATGTATTTTGGGCTTTTATCATTTCCTTATCTGTTGTATCTTCATACATGCTGGAATTGAGTTGAAGTTGCACGCAATTTCTGATGCTTTTGCTCTCTGGCAGAGCATAGGCATGTCGGATCCAACAACTTCAACCTTGTTAGCAGTCGGAGCCACACTATATTCACATTGGTACCCCCCTCTCTCTGCATGTGTGTGTGTGTGTGTTTCGGGTGGAGGGCGTCCTAGATAGTGACTTCATCTTAAACTCTGCTGATTCTCCTAATGAGACCTTTTTTATGTATATTAGATTAATATAGTTTTTAGTCAGGTATTTGCTTAACTTTACACTATTACACTCCTGCAGACTATTGAGAGTAGTCCCTCTGGTGAGAATGAAAAGGAAGAAGAAGTCAAATTGTCTCAGTTGGTAATGGCTCTTTCCTGTGTTCTTGTAGTTCCATTCCTATTTAATCATCTCGTGTATTGTATTGTATATAGGTATTTAGCATCTGATAACTTGGTTGGAATCTCTGGTGTCTTCATTCTGTTATTAGAATTTGATTGATCTTGCTGGGTCTGAGAGTTCCAAGACGGAAACAACTGGATTACGGCGCAAAGAAGGTTCATACATAAACAAAAGTCTGCTCACCCTTGGAACTGTAAGTATTAGATGATTTTTTGGAGTTCCTATTTTTATGATTTATGAATTTATATAAAAGATTAACTTTATAGCCCATTTCATTGACCTTTATCAGTTCTGCCAGGATTCCCATTTCATTGACCTTTACTAGTTCTGCTAGGATTAACATGCAGGGAATGGCTTGTTCCACTAATAGACATGATGTGCCCCTTTTCCGTGCATGATTTCTTACCTGATTGTTAGTTATATATTTTTCCTAATTCCAGTAGGAATGTAAGATTGCTACTATGGTTTAAAATGATGCTTCCAACTAACTGCAACATCCAAAAGTTGCAATTGAAAAACTGCTGCAATGTCAAACTGAGCATTGGTTCAATATAACTAGCTTTCAGGAAATGATACGAAATGGTTGCATTTTTGCTCATTTACTACTTAGTTTTTCTTCTTGTACTAAATTATCACTGGAAATTTCTTGCAGGTGATTGCTAAACTTACAGATGGTAAGGCTACTCATATTCCTTATAGAGATTCAAAGCTCACACGCTTACTTCAGTCCTCTCTTAGTGGGCATGGGCGCATTTCTGTAAGTGAATCTTTTGTATGCTTGATGAAGTTTTGAAATATATATCTTCTGTCAAAAACAGTTCCCACATTTGTGTGGGACTACAAACATATAGAAACATATGTTGCTACATTCTGAATTTATCTCTGTCGCAGCTTATTTGCACAGTTACCCCTGCTTCCAGCAATAGTGAAGAGACACATAATACATTAAAATTTGCCCACAGGAGCAAGCATGTCGAAATTAAAGCTTCTCAAAATAAGGTAAGAACGGATCTATCGTAGAGGTGCTTAGTTTCTTATTACTGATATTTCTGGATTTTCTTTTCAGATAATCGATGAAAAGTCCTTGATAAAGAAGTATCAAAAGGAGATTACCTGCTTGAAAGAAGAGCTGCAGCAATTAAGGCGTGGTATGATGGGAAATGGATATATACTTCCAACAGACAAGGAGGATCTTGTCAACTTAAAACTTCAGGTTTGCTTTTTACATCTTTGTCATCATGCAACAAATAAGTTAACTTTTTGTCAATTATTCTGTTTCTGCATTTCATGCGTATTATATCTCTTGCTTCTGCCTTACATGCTTATATACAATATGCTGAATTGCTGATACAATATTGTGCTGCATAGTATCCTGGGACTGGGAGATTTAATCCATCCCTTATCCCTTTGGACATGAGTTAGTTGTCTTGTTGCCTTGTTGGCCATAGTTCCATCCAAAATAATCAACTTATTACTTGCTATTCTTTGTATGTGATAGCTTGAGGCTGGTCAAGTCAAACTGCAGTCAAGGTTAGAAGAGGAAGAAGAAGCAAAAGCGGCATTGATGAGTAGAATTCAGAGGTTAACAAAACTGATATTGGTATCAACCAAAAGTTCTATATCCTCAAATGTTTCAGGAAAGGCTAACCTCCGTCGACGGCATTCATTCGGGGAAGACGAGGTTTTTAAATCCAGGCTATCTTTTCTTCTTTGTTTGACTGCATTATCTTGTTCTATTTATTCATCCTAGAACAGTATCTTAGAAGAATTTTAAAGTTGCAAATGAAAAGAGGAGTTACAAACTTATAATAGAAGTTGTTCTAGAAACTGAAAATAAACAGTGAAATGTGGAAAACATGATAGATCCTCTTTGCTAATTGTCTTGCTTTTCTTATCGTGGTAATTAAATTCCTGTTTGATTGCAGCTTTCACTCAAGACTATAATATGTGGTACTGGGAGGCCACTATGTGATTATGCAATTTGTCACTTAATACATCTTACTCTTTATACATGTAGAGAGCTCTTTTGGGCATTTTTAGCTGAAATCGTTATCACGATAATACTAAAATCACTATTTATGAATGGTGTTGTGGTACATCCTAACAACCTAAAAAAGTACTCAATGTCATCATAAGGGAGGATTGTTGTAAGAATACAGAACAGATATGGGTGCAAAACTACTAAGTACCAAACATGCAGGAAGTATCAAACCAGATGAACCAGTAAACTGTTGTATACTTGTATGTGCATCAAGAACTGACCTATTCTTTCACATTATATTTAGCTGACATGGTTAAGCATCAAACTGAACGTAATTTGAAAATTTTCTCTACATGCGATGAGAACAGATATTTAGCTCTGGAATGGTTAAATATTAAACTGATATGGAACGTGGAAAGTTGCTCTTCACTACAGTCAGCAATTTTTCATCTGTACAATATCGTTGTGTTGGTTCTGCAGCAAAATGAAGCACTAGCTTGCACAATTTGGCTTACCTTTGTATACCACCATATGAGCGTACCTGTTGTTTATTCTGTATTAAATTGCAGCTTGCTTATTTGCCTGATCGGAAGCGGGAGTACTCCATAGAGGATGATGATCTTAGTCTTGATTCAGAGTTTTCAATTGAAGGAAAGCTTGATTCGAACAACCCTGATGAGTCACTTAGGTTTGATAGAAGAAATCGCAAGCGTGGAATGCTTGGGTGGTTCAAACTAAAGGTGATTTTTGCCATGAATTATGGATAGAATGAAGAGAGAGTTTACATTGCTTAGTCTCTGTGTTAATTTCTATCACCCGTTCTCTGTTTTCATCTGGCAAGGGATCACAAATGCAGACAATTATGCATCCATTATTTTTAAAAGGGAGATTATAGATGTCTCTATTGCAATTTATTGGACCAGTCTATTATAAAATGTGATTGTTTCTTATATGCTCTCTCCACTAGCATTTGATTAATTACCTATGGCTTGCTTATAGATGCGAATTCTATATGCAGATCCTTAATTTAAAGTTAAATATTTGTGCATGGTAGCTTTAGGATTCTGACTCCGTGGAAAATCCAGTTTCATGTTATGCATGTAGGGAAATTCATATTAGTTTGATCTTTTGTTAGTTAAAGGATTTGTGATATCATTTATTTGATATATGTTGCACTGCGCAGACACTTGGTTAGTACATCAAAAAACACTCACCATTCATTGGTGTTGCTAATTGCATTACTTTTACTGATCATAGAGCTTGATGAGCTACCATGAATTTTTTTCACTTGGAGTTGTTTTGTCTAGGGAAATTTGTTTGAATTAATATCTAATTTTGTAACTTACGCAGAAGTCAGATCAATTATCAGGACTATCACCTAGTGTGGACAATGAGAGCACTGCTAGTGGCTCACCTTCCTTCTCTAGATTATCACAACAAAAAAACTTGCTGCTTGACCTGAAGGATGATCGAAGGAAATCTGTGACTAGGAAAACAGATGACCCAGCACTTACTGATTCTTTTCTAGAGAGGACTCAAGCGGGTGATTTATTTAGCGCTGCATCCAGAGCACGACACCATCTGCCGGTGAGTCAGGTTTCTAACTTGTACACTTTCAGGAGCTTCACCTCTTCCTCATATTCCACTTCGCTCCCCACTTCCACATCCATAGTTTATTCAATCCCATCCCTCAAGCATCGCATTAGTTGGAACAAGCAATATTATGGACTATGATGGGAAATAGGGAATATTCATGTAAAATTGTAACTTAGCTGGAGGATAGTGTCTTTTGGGGGGCTATACACTAGTCTTCTGGCCAGCTGCTCTCGAGGACAATGTAGTTCGAGTTCCACATTAAACTATTAAAGTAAGTTGCAGAAAATGGATTTGGGTCTGATACTGGGATGGAATTCTGATTCCATGTAGTGTATAGCTGGTTCTGAATTGCAATTGCCTCTGTGTTCCTTGTATCACTACCTCAGGCCAGCATGCCTGTAACTTATAATCATGTGATTTGTAGTGTTTTGCCTGCTAACTGTTTTGGTGGGTTGTGCTATATTCACTGATTCCGACACTGACTGACATGCTAATGTATAGAGTGGAACAACTATCGTGGATCAAATAGATCTTCTTCAGGAACAGGTCAAAATGTTGGCTGGGGAAGTTGCACTTTGTACAAGCTCACTCAAAAGGCTGTCAGAGCAAGCAGCGAACAACCCTGACGATTCACAAATTCAGGTAAATTATATAATAATCCTTTGAGCTGTTGAGCATATTTTTGTAATCATATTCCTTATCCTGCTCGGTCAGCCTCATTTTTAGTACATTCTGAAAGGCACTTACCTGGGAGTTTTTCCTTTATCCCCTTTCTGCAGGAGCAAATCGAAAAGTTGAAAACTGAAATTAATGAAAAGAAATCACATATACATGTGCTAGAGCAGCGGATGGCACAATCATTGGAAACTACAGAAGACCCAGCAATTAGGACTGAAATGTCCCAGGTAATATTTGACAAATGACTACCAATGATAAACTGGGAGGTCTATCTTACACTAGCTGGCATCAACTTCCTACAGTTCTTTTTTTGGGCATATTGTAGTTATGTTTTGGGGTTCCTTAGGCCTACTTTTATTTTCCTTGGTCATTTTGCCCTCTATTCTGTGTGCTGCTGACATGCTAGAATATTTTGGCTTTTGATTGCTATTTTCTCTGTCAATGATCTGAATATTCTGTGTGGTCTGATGTTCTCACAGACCTTTTCAAAGTTGAGCACGCAGTTGAGCGGGAAGACTTTTGAGTTGGAGGTTTGCTCAAGTGAACTTGTTAGCTAGTGGTTATTTCGTATATGATATTTGTACTGGACTAATTATCATTCTGTTTTTGTCTGGGTGGTTTGTCTAGATCATGTCTGCAGATAATAGAATTCTTCAGGACCAGCTACAAGGAAAGGTGAGCTGAGGGTGAGATTTTTTTGCTAATCATTGTTCAACATATCAGTTTGATTTCATTTTTTTCGTACTCAAAACAGGTATCAGAAAATGCAGAACTTAAAGAAACAGTTTCACAGCTGAGGCAAGAGATCGATAATTTGTTAAAGGCTGCCAGAAGTGAGGATAATATGGCTAGTACGCACTCAACTGAGCCATCAACTACAAGCAGCAATCCTAGGGATGAGGTCTCAAGTCATGCAAACATGCCGTCCAGAACAACTGAAGAACATAAAGAATCGCCATTGAAATCTCAAGTGCTCATGCAGGTAAAAATCATATGCCCCTGAATTCATCAACGACAATTTAATCTTTCTGCATCCATATTTGATTACCTGTCACCTCAAAACCAAAAATCGGTGCTGCAGGCTGCAGAAATCGAGAATTTGAAGCTAGACAAGCTGAGGTTGGCAGAAGAAAAGGATGGACTAGAAATTCACAGTCAAAAGCTGGCTGAAGAATCATCATATGCTAAAGAATTGGCAGCTGCTGCTGCAGTTGAACTAAAGAACTTAGCAGAAGAAGTTACCAGGCTTTCTTATGAAAATGCAAAGCTGAAGACAGACTTAGTTGCAGCAAAAGAGCTAACCAGGAACAGTATCCACAGTGACACAAAACGCCGTGATCAGGAGAATGGAATTTTTGTAGAGGAGTTACAGAAAGAGTTGGTTGCTAGCTGTCAGAGGGAGGCTGTTTTAGAGGACGCATTGTCCCAAAAGGCCCAAAGAGAGAGTGAGCTTCTAAAGATCATTGATGATGCAAAATGCCGTGAGCATGATTTGGAAAATGAACTGGCAAGCATGTGGATGCTTGTTGCGAAGTTAAATAAAGAAAGCTGTCAAGAAAATTTGTTGGAATTCAAAGCAAAGCAAAACGGATTTCATTCATTGAAGACTGACACTGGCAGGATGATGAGTGAAATGGAAGCCTCAGATAATAGGAACTTGGATGGCGTCAGTACTTTTGAAGAAGCAAAAGCTGCATACAATTTTCAAAGAAGGCGCTGCAAAGAGTTGGAAAGCGTCGTGTCCAGATTGAAGGTACCCAAATTTTTCCACCCTTGAAGTAATTATTTCCACGGCAAACTGGATAGCTCTGATTAAATCTCAGTGCCACAAAGTTTCTTTTTGTTAGCTACTTAGCTTACCACTGCACAGAAAATGAGGAGAAATACTACAACTTAGCCATTGTATTAACTTTTCCAGGGTGAGGATCTAAAAGGCTTAGATGTCAAAGTCCTGGAAGAGTTACAAAATTTTCATGTAGAAGCCCTGTCAAAGATTTGCCAAGAAAAGGTATGGTATCTGTTCCCACCATCCACGTCATACTGTTTTTCCTTGCCTGTCCAGCGTCCTGCTAACCGCCAGCGACCCCGTTCGAACAGGCTGAAAAGCTGACTAGCTCATTAATTAAGTATTAAATATTATAAAGTTAATAAATAGTTTCGAAAAAGTTGTGTAAGCAGTGCTGATGGAGAAATTTCTTAGAGAAACCGTGTTCTTGGAAGTGTGGCACTAATAATCCACATCTCCATTTATGCATAACAGATGGCAAATCAGGCGCTATAGCAGGGCGAGATGGCTGCTTTCGCCTGAGATTCTGAGGTCATACCTTGCAGATGCCCTCCTGTTCATAAGCTGATGTTGATCCATGCACACAATGCCGCTGTAGGCGAAGCAACATTGACGATTCCATTTTGCTGCTGCTGCAACACCGGAAAGCCGGTATGGAGGCGGAATGTGGTTCTAAAGTTCTGACCAGCCCTGGTGTTCTTCTGCAGGATGCTGGCCCCTTGTACAGTTGACTGGAGGACCGGTAAGATCGTAGCACGGTGGCCGTATTTACGTAGGGACTAGGGACGATTGACGCCGAAGGCGTTGCCAAACCGGGCATTTCCCTCTAGAGACAGCTGAAGAACGGATGTGACCGTAGTTTTCGCGTACTACTTGTCAATTGTCAGTCGTTTGGTTAGACTCTCATGGGATGAGATGATTTCTGATTTGATATACCTAAATTTAGTGTTTTATGCTTGTCATATATATTCTTTTCTTGATTAAAATATAATTATATGAGATCTTACTTTCAAGATTTAACTGTAATGAATATAATGGTATGATTGAATCACAAATTGGGTAAATGGTTTAGGGTTTGGGAGAAAAAATCATTTAAATCTTTGCAAAGGATAGAAGAGGTCTAATTTCTTATTTCAAATAAAGAAATGGAAACTCATCTAAACTTGGACATCATTTAACAATTTTTTCTCCATCTCTACGTGTCTCCTCCCATGCATGCATAAATATGGAGACCCAAACACTAGCTTTATAATGTGCGATGGATTTGAGCGGCTAGGCTGGGACCGCGGTCTCGCCGAAACATCGGTACGGGTCTCCGATTGACCAAGCGTCCGCTACGGACGACGCGACGTGATATCTGCCCAAATTGGCAGGGGGGTAGGTGGCGGTTGCGCCGTGTGCGTAAGCAGAAGCGCCCGTTTCTGTGGCTCCGGAGTCCGGAGTCCGGAATCCTGTTATTCCGGCTCGCACGAGCCGGCGATGTGGATGCACGCCTGCCTGCTGCCGGTGCAGCCTTCGGTTGGATCTCCGGCCAATGTAGCTGGCCTTCAATTTGAGCATCAGTGGTGATTAGTGAGAATCTGAGATAAGGTTCCGTTTGGTGTCCCGTTTGTGCGGACAATCTGCCACGTATTTTAAACTCGTAAATAATATAATTTTACCTAAATTTTTTTGTATAAAAATATTTTGAAGTTATTTATCAACCTTTTATCACTGAAAAGCCAAATAATCTGATATCTATCATCCACACACTTTCAAACGGGGGTGGACTATTCTAGGCTATAAATTTGGTAGGAAAGCGCGACATTGTATGTTTTGCTCAGTGCTCCAAAGGAAACATTAACCACTCGGTTAAGTTTATCTGTACACTGAGACAGAATACTATGCAATGTCTTCAGTTGACAACAGGAGCTTCACCGTGCACCGGTCCGTCACGGCGTCCTGCTGATCGGACATTGGATACATTTGGCAACGGAACGTGGAATTTGGCCCGTTCGTGCCAGGGGGTGCGCCAGCCCTTCAGACTGTAGAGTCTGGCTTGGCACACTCTTTGCTTGGACCGTTTTCTGCCGGCAAACAACCCTATATTTGAATGCTGGTTAGTCTCTCCAGTCTCGTACGGCTTTCCTAAAACGCTCAGCAGTCCATCCCAAAAAAATGGGCGTAAATCAGATGATGCTATGAGAGAACGTTGAATGCCAAATTATACACCCCTACTCAGAAAAAATAGCACTCCATCGTTCCGTGTATTCTATCATATCCTACTTCCTCAATCTCAAAATACTTTATGTATAGCTTTCCTTTGTGTTTTTTTAAAAAATTTCGAAGAGTTTAGTTTAATTCAAGTAAAAATCATATTAGAACCCTAACTTTATGAAAACTTTATTTCTACCTCTTTACCACAAATAAAGAAATTTTATTTCTTTAACATACTTTACATATCCCTTTATAATAGTACTATTTTATTAATAAGATATATTTTAATCATTTAATCTCCTTAATAATTTATCAATTTATCTTAAAAAGCAATTTCTTTAACGGAGTAGTAATATTTTGTATAGGAAGGAGATGGTCACGATCAGCAAAATCCCCAAAACAAGCACACCTGAGTGGTCTGCGCATCAGAGTAGATCAGGTTAAGTGGAACGAGATCTTCTGACGTCGGTTCCTCCGACACTATTTTAGTTGTTCGGCTAGAATCTTACAGTGTGCAGACTGAAGTGGGGCTTCACGGCGACAACGTCGGCCGAGGCTCGCGGCGGTCGAAACAGGACGGGGCAGCGGTCAGCAGCAGAGCGGAGGCTGCGCGGGCCTGCGTGGCAGCTAGTATGAGGCCAAGCAGAGCAGCAGCTGGTGGCCGGCGGTCAGGGCAGGGCGGTGGTCGGGCGGAGCGGCGACGGGTAGAACGGATGACGGCGCTGGCCGGAACAAGCGGCGGCAGGGGCTGCCCAGCATTCGATCTACGCACTGTTAGATGCCAGAATCATCACTTCTCTCTTACATCAGGAAGCCATCAGAGGATCCTAATCTGGTTAAGTGGGGAAGCATGCACAAGCAGCAGCAGGGGAGACGGGCCGGCCGGGACGGGAGCAGTGGAAGCAGCAGCAAAACCACGCCGACGCATGGAGATCGGACGAGAGAAACCAGAGTATCAGACACAGCAGGTGGCGAAATGATTCTCGGCGCAAACAAAACAAAACCGAAAGCTAGCAGCAGCAGCAGCAGCAGAAAGGGCGGACAAGATGGGAGCGAGCTGATGCTGATCCGACGGGACTAGACTCAACGCCCGCGTGCTACCTCGCTCTGCCTCTCACGCTTGCTCTGTCACTCTGTCTGCGTGTTTGTTTGCTTGCTTGTGTCTTTCTGCCAATGTCTTTTTTTTTCACAGGTTTTTTTCGCTGCCACACTACAATCTTTCATAAATCTTTATTATTATTAGTATACGGTGACAGGATGTTATTTTAATATTATAATTTTTTTTTATAACGCACAGACACTCAGCTAACCTTACTAAATGAGTAGTCGCTTTGTTCCAAAAGACTTCGTTTCTATATTTTCAATTTTCTTAAAAAAGATCTCATTCATGTCTCTTTATCTCCACTCGGTTAACAAAATAAGAAATTATATTAGTTTTATGTCTTTTACATACCTTACTAAGCACGTCACAATACTACTACCTCTTATAGAAGTATAAGACATATAAGTTTTTTATTTCCAGTATACAATTTTAATTATTAATTTTGTTCACAATATATCATCAACAGCTATAAAATTAATATTGAATGAAAGTGTTTTCATATATGAATTCAATTGTATCATATGCATAACACAAAAATATATACTTTTAGCTTAATTATTAGTTAAAAGTTAAAAATATTAAAATTTTCAGATGCTTGTATGCCTTGTGTTTTAAAAAGGATGGATTAATTTTTTATTATTAAAGAATAATTTGGTATTTTGCTCACCCACTAATTTATCAACATATTCCTTAAAAGTAAAGTCTTGTAACCGGAAGATTGAGAGTACGTTGTATTTTTTTTCATTCGTCCTTATCTTTTTTATAAAAAAAATATAGTCTAATTCGCTTCGAGCGAATACTGTACTGTTACTCGTACTGGTTGATTAATCGATTTCACCGACCCTGTAGTCACGTAGAGAGGCACTGTTGCGTCTAGAAAAATTTCAGAGGAAAAGGTGGCCATTTGCGAATTGCGACGACTCGACGAGCCGACGACGAAGAGACAAGAGAGAGAGAGGACGACGAGGTGGACGGGGCGAGGCGCTGCGCACGGCAACGCATTGATTCCCGGGTCCAATTCCATCGACTGCCACTGACACCATCACGCCTCAGGCCGCTGTGCGTAGCACAAAGTCTAGCACTTAGCTAATGCCACCTTTCTTACCTTATTATAATACTGTGGAACTTTTTTTTCGAGTTTTTTAAGTTTATTAATGACTACAATATCAATTATATTTTGTTAGAAAATTACACTTTATCATTTCATATTTAAATATTAATTTTAAGTGTATTATATTTTTTCATCCAAAACATTTATAATAGTAATAATCCAGGTTATCAGGTAACTCATATGATTTTTATTTTAAACAAAATAAAATTTAATATACTATTTTATTATATAAACCGTACATCTAACGTTAATCTTAAAGTTAAAGTTCGATCACATGCCTTAAAATGCTTTGAATTCACATATATTTGTGGATACCCTTCCGGCCGCCCTGCCACCAACTGGCCCAAAATACGGACTACTCCCTCCCTCCACACGCAGACACGCTGACACGAGCCGACCCGACAGAATCCGCCCGTAGTGCTCCGCTTCAGCTCGATTTCATTCAGTTCGGCATTACTCACTCGGTGGCCTCTACACCAATCGATAATGGCAAACCGATTCATGGATAAGAGATTGAGATGAGACATGATAATGGCGTTAATGGCAGGGGGTATTGACCGAGATTACGTAAGCTTCGAACATTAATTTTAAAAATAAGATTAGAGCAAGAGCAAATAAAGCTAACTATAATCTGGACGTCAGATCGATTATATAGTATTTATACTACTAACATTTTCAACTTTTTTGACATACATGTCCTTTTAGAATTTATAGGTTTTTTATTTATTTTTTCTTTCATGTTTATTTTTCCAAAAATATTATCATCTAACAAATAAAATAGTTTATATTTGTAAAACTAAATATATAAGGAGTTACAATGTCATTTGCATTAATTTATTAATTATTATGCGTGAATCCAAAATGACTACAAAGTGTCAGAATTAAAACTGATATTTCCTCCGATTTTATATTTCTTAATATTTAAATATGTTCTCTCAAGAGTAATTAATTAGCATACATGTTTTTTATTTTGTCTATATTAAATATAATCATGTTACATGTTACACTTGGAGCTAATAATTTTACATGCATGTAAGTGTGCGTTTGGTTCGAGGACGGAATGGAATGAGCATATTCTTAATGCCGTTTGGTTGAGAGACGAAGTGGGATGAGGATATCTCACCAGTAAATATTTGAGGAATATTCTGTGAATTTGAGGACGTCCCCGTCCATCAAAATCGGACGGACCGAGCCATCCCATTTTTTTCACCGTGAGCTCCGTTTGCTCGAAACAACCATCGCAACACACATGGCAGCAACAGAGCACGGCGATCCAGTTGGCGCCCACGCAGGAGGTCGGGGGCGGGGTGGAGGCCGGAGGCCTGAGGCCAAGGGCAGGGCAGAGGTCGGTGACGTCGGATCTGGAGGCACTAGAGGCCGACGGCGGGGATCCATGTCGGCGCGGGGCAGAGGCCGAAGGCGCCAGATCTAGAGGCACCGGAGGCCGACGGCAGGGATCTAGGTTGCGCACGCACGAGGTCGAGGGCGGGGCGGAGGTTGGTGGCCGAGGACAAGGCTCGCAGCCTGAGGCCGATGGCTAGCGACGGGGCTTGCGGCCGGAGGCCGAGGCCAGAGGTTGGAGACGCTGGAGGCCAGGGACAGTGCGGTGCACATGGCTATAGGAGTTGGACAGATGGAGAAGAAATGAAAAAAAAAGAGGATGACATATATGGCGGGTGGGTCTCATATAATACTGTTGCTAACGGTATTAAAAATAACATCCCACGACCAAACAAAAAACTAGAATAACACTATCCCTCGTAACTAAACAATAAACATAACAATCCTATAAAAAAACTAGGACGGGACTGTCCCATCCCACATTGTTTCAAAACCAAACGCACGATAAGAGAATATAACTTCAAAGTAATCTTTTAATCACCGGAACATCATCAATTGGCATGTAGAAACTTGAAGCATAAAAAGGTTAATATGGAAGAATAGCAAGAACTCGTACGGGCATCGCCAGATCTGTACGTGTCACGGATATCCTCTTCTCTCTATTAATTACTGTCCGCATTAAGCACACCGGAGCAGCATCTAGCAATCTACTGCTAGTATCCCCTTTGATTGCACCGGTAAGCATCGTGTGATCAGCTTGAATGGAGCCGTGAGCCATTCATAAGCACCTTCTAGTACTCAATTTTGTTTTTATCAACTCTGTTTGCTGAGAGAGGCTACACGGGCCTCGTGCCGCAGAAGATCCGAGGGCGCTGGTCCGTCCGATCGCATCATCGCGGCCGTCGATCTGACGACGCCCAGTTTTGCGGCAGCACGGCCACGTGGCGGGCCCCTCGTCCGAGGTGTTGAGCAACGAAGAGTTGACCCTTGGTTAGCAGTTCCAAACTCTGCATCAGCTAGTCCCTTAGTCATTAAATAAGTTGCTACATATATAGAAATCTAACGTAACAAGTGAATTAATAAAGGTAGAGAAGAAAAATAAAAGAAATGATGTCTTCGTAAAGAAATTAGGTCGATACAATATTCAAAAAATAAGAAATAAATTATATTGGCATTGGACCAGCTGATTTTTTCCTCCAAGTTTTTGTAGGGATTCATTGTGCCTCCATCCCTTCTCTCGATGATGGTTACATAATAAAATTATCATAGTTAATCCTCGTACATGCATAAAGATAATTAATTTTTTCTTTATGAAAACTAACATAGACATTGTGCATTAGGAAAGTAGTGTCTAACATATATTTATTATCCTCTCTCACCTCTAAACACCACCCATAGAAACCATAGGTTGAGATTGCCCTAAGCCAAGCCATCCCGATCATGATATGTGATAGTTTCGAAGAACAAGCTTATTTTATTGGTTGTATCGCAAGAACCTATTAGGATCGGTTGGATTATATTCTCGAAATACTCTATCTAGATGCCAAACCATTCTGTGCGACAAAAATAAGCGAATAACGTTATCCAAGATGATTTCGTCCAAAAAAATTTATCTATGCATGATTTCACTACCTAACTCTCCTATTTCATTTAGCCAAACATAAAGTTGTACCATTCTATACAATCAGCTAAGTTATATATAACACTTCATCCAGTGCTATCCTATCTAGAACCATCCTATTTCGTACCATTACATCACATTCAAATCCATTCAATCATCAAAGACTATCTCAGCTTCTCATCCGGTCATCAACCCAGCCCACATGGGCATGCTAGAGGCCACAACCCAGCCTTTTCATCACTGCATTACCAAATTCGGGACGCCTTTTATTGAATAAAATTTGAAGATTTTTATAGGATTTAAATTAATTTTATAAATTTTATAGGTTGATCCTTTAATTATGCTTACATAATTGTGTTATTTAATTATGCTTACATAATTGTGTTATTCGGAGTAATAGATGTCGTGTGGTTTGGACCTAAACTATCATCTTGATCTAATTACAGCACCGCAGGCTGGTTTAAAATAGTCCAATTTATCTGGTTTTCTACTGAAACTGTCCATTTATTTAATTATATGAACGGTTTTGAATCTTTTCGGTCTTTTACTATGGTCGGTGATCGGTAGTGTCACCTCTGGTCGCCACGCGGCTCCTCCCTGCCTCGCGCTGAGCAACCCACCCTGTTAAGGCAGTTCTAATGAATGATTAGGATAGTGCTACGTAGGAAAACCGTTTCTAATACAATAAACTTTACACGAGAACAAATAAATAATAACTGAATTAGTGGAGTAAATGAGAGAAAAATAGGTGGTTCAGACGAGAATTTATTTTAAAGAAGCCATTAATTAGAATATAATTTCTATAAATGACAAGAATTTATTTTAAAGAATCCATCAATTGGAATATAATTTCTATAAATGATGTCTAATAATATGACAATACGAAAAATATTCAGTAGTGTCTATGTTGTGATGATCCTTAGTCACTGCATTAGCAGACTTAGGGTGCGTTTGGTATGGCTCCAAATTCTGATTCTGATTTTCTCGTGAATTGATTCTGTGGTAAATCAAAATCAGTTGAGAAATCGTTTGGCTAGATGATTAGATTGTGATTCATGTAAGAGAGTATGTTGATATGAAACGACTAGTTTACGTCTGATCTTTTGGGGTTCCTTTAGTATTTTTTTCAGTTTTTAGCAAGAAAAAGATATGTCACGAATTATTGAATTATGTAATTTTAAACATGTAGAAATGACTTGTTCACATTCCATGACAGACCATGCACCAATTTCAGTTCTATTCTCAGGAAATCTGGGATCAATTAAACCAGTTTTTTATTTTCTTCAAGTATATGTGGTTCTGAGATGAAATAGTGTGGCTACAGATTGTGATATCTTCATGCTGAGCTAACATGATGATGCCTCCATTTAGGCAACTAAAGCAAGATGTAATAGAATAAATACAGCTAACCGATAGATTGTTCATTTATGATTATTTGTATAAGAGTTTGTGATAAAAGAAATGCAGCTAGTACAGGATTTCCCATTAGCAGAAACTGCACAAATTTAAACTGCACATGAAAAAGCTTAAAATGTTTACAAAAACTTACAAGATACTCTCTAGTTCAAAGAAATCAAGAGCAAATGTGCTAGGAGCCTAGGAACTATCCATGTTTGTCAGTCAGTGTACACATAATAC
>ASSH01052484.1:0-16279 GCA_000418225.1 Zizania latifolia
CCATGGCCATCCACCAGCACCTCGACGCCGGCGGCTCCATGTCGCGCCGTATCGACGCAGGTGGCTCCATGTCCCGCCGCATCGGCCCCGGTTCCACTAGCTCCCGCCGCCGCGGCGACCTGCCGGACTCCGTCACGAATGCCAAGGCCGTAATGCTCTCACTTCTCTCTCTCTCTCTCTCTCCCCCTCACATGCTACCACATCTGTGTTTTGTTCAACCTTGAGTTGTGCTTACAAGTTCATAGCAATGCTACTGTACAATTGGGCAATTGTGTTGTGCATTTTGTGTTGGTATATTGATGCAAAACTTTTTGTGGTTAATGGTGTTTGGTCAGTTGCAGTTGCTGGTGTGCCCACCTTAGGCATACCGCCTTAGTTTACGGCTGGCAATAGTTCTTGCAGGATTAGTTGACCATTTGGACGTAACGATTGTCACATTAGCATCTTGTGACTTGTCATACATTTTGTTGTTTAAGGTGTTTGGTCGGTACCTGGAAGCATTCTGTTTTTACCATCAGTGCGTTACTGCTGGGTTTTGAAGTTCCTTGCGTGGTCAGTTGGCATTTGGGTGATGACTTGGCTGCAACGTTGGCCTGAAACTAGCTGATTTGCTCTATTCTTTAGTTGGTTTGTAAATTGGTTGTTAGTGTTGGATTACTCGTGAGTGCGGAGAATACAGGGAGTTGCATAACTACTTTTTTTTAACGTTGCTTGAACAGTTGAACATTGTCTTCCTTTGTACATAGGAATTTCCTTAGCTGTTTGTCCGTGCTTTCCTTGGTCAGACAAATTTTGATATATAATCAGCAGAGATCTCATATCTTTATATAGTTCAATATTGGCACACGAGGTTCTGAAATATGTTGAAAACAGTTCCACATGGTCCTGAAATATGTTCAAAGTACTGAAGGTGTAGTAAAACCCCAGTGGGTGCAAGATGGTTTCCAATGCTAGTTTGGTACTACTAATCTGACTAGTACACTAAATAATTTGTTGACAAGAATATCTACAGCAAAGCATATTGTTGTTTCAGTCCATGATTTCTATTGCTTCATGATTAGTTCCATTACCCAACTACCTGCTGATATTGTCGAACTTAATTCAACTCATTTAATTGAAAGGCATATTGTGTACAGCTGTTGATTAACACATAAGACAAGGGTATGTTATCCACGAAGAAACTTGTATGCTATTAGGACTAAAAGACAATTCTGGGACCTCAACAGTGATCTCATAATTCACAGTATTTCCTCATTTTATACTGAGCTTTCAATTCATAACTCTGGTTCTACTTTCTTGTATTCCAGTAGCAGTGGTCAATGGTCACTGGTCAGTAGACTTAACTGTACATCCTTTGTAAAAATTTTGGTCCCAACTATATAAGAACAAAGAAATGGGCCATGTTCTTTTTATACTTTTGTCCTTAGCCTTGTCTAATCCAAATTAATAAGCAGACAAAAAATATTCTATACACATAGTGAGAACCTTTTCAGTGCTGATGATGACATAGGTTTTCACATTGGCATCTTGTGGTGATTCATCTTAGGATTTAGGAACTGATGTTCATTATAAGGGAACCCAGTTGCACATATATACAGTTTGTTCTTCAGTTCTTTGTTCAACGCTTCACATGAGTAATTTTTAAATAGTTTGTGTTGGTAGCTATATGTTCTATTCCATAGACTGCATGTTCTCACACATTGTTTTTCCTTCTGGATTGATTCTTTCAGGCCCAGATCGTTTTAGAGAACTTGGAAACCAAGAAAATTGTTCTTGTGCATGGAGAAGGATTTGGTGCTTGGTGTTGGTACAAGACCATTTCTCTTTTGGAAGAAGCTGGTCTTGATCCTGTCGCCTTAGATCTCACAGGTTCTGGTATTGACAATGCTGACACAAACAGCATAGCTACATTAGCAGATTACTCCAAGCCCTTAATTGACTACCTCAATAAACTTCCCGAGAATGAAAAGGTGGGCGCTAAAGCTAGCATTTCATATTGAAAACACTTAAAACCTGGGTGTTTGAGCTCTGTGTTCATGACAATACTGATGCAGGTTATTTTGGTCGGTCATAGTTGTGGAGGTGCAAGTGTGTCATATGCTTTAGAACAGTGTCCCGAAAAGATCTCAAAGGCTGTATTTCTTACCGCTACAATGGTAAAAGATGGCCAGAGGCCCTTTGATGTGTTCTCTGAGGAAGTATGCACTCACTTTATGTACGTTATGCGCATTTCTATGTTTGTGCCAGATAGCAACTGACACCAAGTCATATTCTGCAGCTTGCATCTGCAGATGTTTTCTTGCAAGAATCACAGTTTTTACTTTATGGAAATGGAAAGGACAAGCCTCCTACTGGGCTCATGTTTGATAAACAGCAGATCAAGGGACTATATTTCAACCAAAGTCCTTCCAAGGTAATTGTGCTGTCCACCGAAAAAAAACGTTTTTTTTCATTCCTTGGCATACCAGTTCACGCTTTGAGTGGGCTAGCTAATAAGTTTGCGCATGTTAAACTGTAGGATACGGCACTGGCCGCAGTGTCCATGAGGCCCATCCCCCTAGCCCCAATCATGGAGAAGCTCTCCCTCAGCCCTGAAAACTACGGCACTGTCCGCCGCTACTTCATCCAGACGCTCGACGACCGCATGCTCTCGCCTGATGTCCAGGAGAAGCTGGTCAGGGAGAACCCGCCTGATGGGATCTTCAAGATAAAGGGTGGCGACCACTGCCCCTTCTTCTCAAAGCCACAGTCCCTCAACAAGATCTTGCTTGAGATCGCTCAGATCCAAGCTCCAGCGACGCTGCTCCTTGGCAAAGCCAAGGCAGAAGAAGAAAACACTGAGAAATCATCATGACTGTTTGTATCATGTATGTACATGGAGTTGTAGTAGCACACATAGGTTGCAAAGGGAGGTGATACCTAGATCCATTGAAACCAGTCGGCTGTCAGAATAATATTGTAGTAGGAAGACGAAGAAATGTTGTCATATTCTCTTTCCTTTTTCTTCTGTGATCAAGTATAGCGAATGAGCTTATGAGAGATCTTTGGTCAGATATATGTTTTACCCTGTGAATTATAGGCTCGGTCAGTGTTCAGTCTGAACTTATTAACTTAATCATCTTGTGGTGTCATGACTGTGGTTGGGCCTAACAAGTTAGTGACAACTGACAAGAGGCCAATAAGTGTTTGAGAATTCTGCGGTTTGCAATAACTTTCCCAAATTCATGCAAGACTTTATCTTCCCAATAATTTGCCAAAAAAATTCTCATTTTTGCTAAGTCATTGGGAAGCATCGGTGCTACGGTGGTAGTGTCCTACTGCATAAACCATGGGTTGTGTGTACTTTTAATAGGATTTTAGTGAGGCCAGGGACCCGTCGTTGGTCTCTGTCGCGTGATATCTAAGATTTTTTATCATATCAAATTGACCAAGAATGTTTGTAGTAGACGAACATACGGAGTAGTTAGGACAGTTTCGAATCTCTAATGATTTATATAGCATTAAATAATATATCATATATAATAAAAATAACATGTCAATGTACTAAATAAGGACAGATAAGAAAACTATATACTATACGAGACTAGTTTTTATATAACATGCAAAGCATAATGTGAGAGAAGTGATATTAAATTATCATATTTAATTAGTAATGCGCACATTAAAATAGCTAAATCTAGAAATAGTCTATAGATGAAACGAAAGATATATAGGCCCTATTTGGATGAACTAAAACTAATAGTTAGCTAACTAATAACTAGAGCTAATTGTTATTTGGCTAATAGTTAGTTGGCTAAAAAATAGTCAATGCATGCTTGGATATTTTGGACTAATAGATGACTAAAGTCATTTTTGCCCTTGCTACAATAATCATGCTACAGTAATCCAAGGGGTAAAATAGTCCAAGGGCCCTATTAGCTCAAAGTAGTTCACTTTTATGGATTAATGGACTAACCATTAGTTAGCTAAGGAACTAATAACTAGTTCATCAATTAGTTACACTGTTTGAATGGACTAAAACTATTTTTTAGATGCTAACTGTTAGTCATGATCCAAACGGGGCCATAAAATAATGATATCTAAGATTGGGACCGTCCTTATGACCAATAGCCCAATTACTAGGTAGGCTCTGATCCATACAAATTTGGGCCATATATACATTTCGGCCCATACAAAATTTGCCCGATGTAAAATTGGCAAAACGAGTCGAATTGAGGAAGGAAAGGGGGAAGAGGAGTCTAATTGAGGAATCGAATCGAGCCGGCGGCGAGGGCATCGGCGAGAAGCAGGACGCCATGGAGGATCTGAGCGTGGAGGAGCTCGCCTCCAATCTCTCCACCTACAAGGACCAGCTCCGCGAGGTCTATCTCTCTGTCCCGCCATCTCGGTTCCGCTTCCAATCCTGTTTTTTTGCCCCTAGGGTTTTTGTGCTTGTGATGTCAAGATTGTGTTTTTCTGCGGAGAGAACTTGCGTAGCTGCGCGATTTAGTTTTTTTTGGGGCGGTGGATTAGGTTTCCGATGTCGCTCGTGTTTCTGACCTAGGGTTTTGTCTCACGGCGGGGATGTTCGGAAAGATTACATTTTATTTTGTTACGAAAAGTTTCTGAGCTTTAGTTCAAGTACATCCTGTGTAATCTTTCATCATGGTATTGCAGGTTAGGAAGATAATCAAGGAGAAAAAAGATGATCCTGGAATTTCTGAATACCTTGATATGGAAAAGGAGCTTCAGGAGGTGAGTATCCCACATGTTGCACATTATGTTGCTGTTTGCTTGTGTTGGTAGGTATCAACTAATTGTCAGATGCCATTTCTGGTACGCTGATGCTATAACATGACAATGATTTCTAAAAGGACATTTGCTCTTGTTTCTTTCTTTTGGGCCTATTGCTATCGATTCCTTTGTCTTCTTTGTTACAAGGAGCCATGCCCAACAAGGTAGCATGAAAAGGCAGCTTGCAACATTTTTGGGGCATTTAGATTTTATTGTAACCTTGAAAGGTGAGAAGGTTGAATATATCAATGGTAGGGACTGTCTGAGCAGCCATATTAATAGTAGTGAACACTACGTCTAAATTCCTAAATTCAAAGTTGTCCATTACCCTCTATCTTGATTTATTGCAGGTTTGTGTCTCATGGTAGAGTGCGTCCTTCCAATTTTGGGTGTTGATGCTGCTGCTCTAAGTTTGAATCACAAAATATGGGCAGATTTAATGATATTGGGAGGTTAGTTTTGGTACTTGTGCTTAATGTGATCTTCTGTGATAATTCAAGGTTATTACATTGACGGAAGAGCTTTTGGCAACTGCAAATCAAAGTGGGAGTGCCCAGAATGATGTAGGTCTATCACCGCCATATTATCCGGGCGAGCTGCAGTCAGAGGTAGCTTTCTTCTTTGTTACATGTCTTTGCATTTTGTAAAGACATCATTGTTGAACCTTTGAATTGTAGTTGTGTTGGTCAGAGGTATATGTCAGCCATTCCATATACCAGCAGAATATTTGAAAGTTTTACATTTGTTTTACTCATCTAGAAATTACAAATGCACATGGATCTTTTAGGTGTATCATTACCCTAACATACTTCATCTGTTTTTAGGCATTAGATGACCCTTTGCAATCCTATGAGAAGTTTGCAGTTGGGACTAAAGTGCAAGCTGTGTGGAGTGAAGATGGGGAGTGGTAAGTTTCTTTTAATACAACTATTCCTAGCTGTAATCATATGTTCATTCTTCTGCTTTTACATATATTTCATCACAACATGTTTGATTAGCTGAATCATCAGGTACAATGCAACAATTGAAGCTCTGACACTTAATGGCTATTACGTAAGCTATGAGGGCTGGGGAAATAAGGAAGAGGTAAGCTCATGCTTAGTGATATTCTTACAGCATCACTAGCAAAACTATGAACAATTTTGTATAGTACCAAATGCGATTTAACTGAAAATTTACATATTCATGATTATCACACTATGTATAAATTGCTACCATGGTATTTTGTGCTAGGACAAAAGTGATTAAGTTTCCCTAAACTCATAATGACAGTCTGTGCATTAAATACTGATATGCTTTCCATCTGCAGTCCTCTGCAGTGAAAATGTTTTTTATAGCTGCATCTTCCTTCTGTAAATTTCATCCTGTTCAGGATCCACCTAGTCGCCTTAAGACAAATAACTAATCTATTTTTGTATTTTCTTGACTTTTAAAAGTCATTGCATTATTGACAGATTCTGTTTCTTTTGTTTTATGGGTCAAACTACAACTCACAATTTTGTAAGTCACATTTTGAAAATGTAAATATGTAATGATAAATAGAACAGTTACTTTGATTTATACTAGTCTTTTCACTTGTGTAAAGTGGAAAGCGAATTACTTTGTGCTTAGTTCTTTCTTTTCATGTGTGCAACCTGTTAATTTTCTGCCACATATAGGTTGACCCTGCTAATGTAAGGGCACTTGAGGAAGCTGCTGATGCTTTGCGACAAGCTGAAAAGGAAGCTGAAGCTACCAAAATGGCAATAAAGAGAAAAATTGAACAAGCAGCAACATCTGACTATCAAATGCGTAGCTTACCCACCAAACTCCATATCGATCCCAATGATCCTGAAGATGTGGTGAGTTAATCCTTCTTTTCTTCAATATATTTGAAAAAATGTGAGTTGAGTTGGATATTACTACTCATGTGCTACCATTCAGCATGTGCTTTTCCAAGAATGGTAGAAACACCCAAAGCTCATGAGCCTGTTTTGTGCCCTTAAGAAACAAAGTTACACCTCAATTTGTAAGACTAGATCTGATCACTTTGGTACTGATATTTGTAATCATGTACTTCACACACACCAGTGTGTATACTCATGTTCTTGAAAACCCCAGGTATAGCCTACAAGCCTTGTATAGTTCCAAGCATTATGGTTTGTGTTCACCACTTCACCTCATCTTGTTTTAATGCGAACCTCTTCTCTCATAAGTTTCTTACATAATGTACAAGCCCCAGCACATGTATGTTAAAGTAGTATGTGCGTTCTCTCTCAGATATGTAATACATGCAAATAGTGTGCTTTGTAATCTGTTGATTCTGTTCAAGCTACATCTGGGGGGCCATGTGTTCTGACTGACTTTTGTATGTGTAGAAAGCTGCGAAGCGTAAGAAGATACACGCATTCAAGTCAAAAGCCCGCTTTGAGCAACTAGAATTTTCACAAAACAAGAGGCAAAATGCATGGCAGCAGTTCCAGACAAGCAAAGGGAAAACTAAAAAGGTACTACCATCCCTGCCCCCCCATTCTAACTTGGCTTGACACCCTTTTCTGAGAATGTTGGAAGGCTGTGAAATCTAAATCTCAAACTCTAGCATGCCCTCTAAAATTTCACGTAGGGTGGACAATGCCACCAACAGAGCTTGTGAGTCCATTTCGTTCAGTTTATTGTAGCAGAACCTTACTATCTGATTTAGAACTACATTGTCTTTTTTTCATGCGCCTGGGCTTGGTTTGCTTTCAGGTTGGGTTCTTCTCCGGTCGCAAAAAGGAGAGCATCTTCAAGTCACCGGATGATCACAGAGGCAAGGTTGGTGTCACCGGGAGCGGGAAAGGTCTGACCGAGTTCCAGAGGAGGGAGAAGCACCTGCACCCCAAGGATGGCTCTTCCGATACATTGGACGATGAGGAATAAACCAGCTTAGGCCTTTAGCTCATGAGAGGCGTGTCACAGACACTGCCATGTCCGGCTCTAACTGGAGTCTGAGTCTGTACTCTGTACCATGTATGCTGAACCTGTCCAAACGAGAGATAACATTCCATTACATAGAAGCTATTCATGTTCTGTTTCTCTTGTTTGGGCCCTGTGACATGTTAACCTTTTCTCCTCTCATGTTTGTTCTGCACTCATGCTCCTGGGCCCCTTCCTTGCTATGTCATCTTTTTAACGGCCTTGATCTAAAACTTTGTGTATGTTGTTCAAAGGTTCTAAGTCTTAGAGTCTTAGTAAATGAGGAGGGAGTGTCTTTTTTTAAAGGTTGTGAATTGTGATAGGCGTGGCGAGCTAATAGAAAATCTAGCTATTCAAATGGAGTTGAAACTTTAAGTTTGGGTTTTGTCTTTAGCTTATTTAAACTTGCTTAGGATTGAAATGCTCTGGAGGAGTAGGATCACCAGGTTACAATTTCATTGCCTGACTCAGTAAAATCTTGAGCTGACATTCAAGGTCAGGAAATACGGCACAGAACGCTTCTTGCAGTTGAATACGCTTTCTTCTGAACATTCATTATGCAGGACCTGGAAACGTGTCCCAATACGATGGCACCGAATTTCTTCATCGCAAGGAAATCAATTCCAGCAACTTCCAGGTTCCATCATGGTTAAGATGTCCTTTCAATTATCCTCGGTACAAAACAATCTTTTACAGAGGAGGCATGTCTGGCGACTCACGCATTTTTTTCCTCCAGTTTGTTCAGAGATTTCGTCACACCTGGAACTTGTGCTGCTGCTTCCGCGGAATTTTATCTTCTTATGATTCCATTGCTGCCGATTTGTCAACTCCACAAATGTGGAAACGTGTTACGGCCTTTTGTTTTGTTCTGCTGGAATGCTGGATTCTTTGAAATCTAGAAGACAGTTACCATTAACTAGCTCTAGTCTTTCTACTATTTTGTCAAACAGACAACTTGCCGTCAGTAGAACATTCTGTCTATTCATGGTCGTCTCAATCGCTAACATTAACTTGCTGTTTTTTACATGTAGGGGGATGTACTTATCTTCTTCTTGAAATAAATGGCAGAGTTGTGCGCTTTGTAATTTCTCAAAACACTTTTTATATGAAAATTATAGAAAGAATTGTTTTAAAGCAATTTATCAACTTTTTAGGATTAAATCCATTCGTTTGGATACTTAAATAATTGTCATAAACTTAGTTTCATTCATAATCTATCATCCGACTTCTGTTTTGACTTTTGAACAGGACCTTAAGCTAGGCCAATTAGCTCTCCCATGAACTGAAGAACACTGAACTGGATGACATAGCAATTCAGAAAATAAAACAGATGGGTTTTGTTTGTTCTCGGCTAATTTGGTCACATGATTCCCGTGAAAGGATGGGGCGTTGGTTGGAATGTTAATTCTAGATACCCTGGGGATCAAGATGTGATGCAGAAAGAGTGCTATACACCATGACCTGAAAAACTGAAAGATAACTGAAAGGAACTTCTTCAGCATTCTGACTTAGCTTCTTGGACAGTTCCTCATCCTCAGACCACACAATTAGTTAACAACCGATAATTGCGATGACGATGGGTGCATGGAATATCGATGATAAACTCATTTTCTTCCCATGCATGTTTTGCATGGGGTTAAGGGTAAACTGAAAACTGAACTTGAAGTGGTCAAGGTGTATTTTTTCTAATAAATCTTTTGTAAGCATTGCACAGTTGATTATTTCTTGCTAACAGTAATAATATCAAATTAACTGGTCTCTGCATGCCAAAGATGCAAGAAATCAAGACTGTTGCAATGCTTGTTCATCCACAACTATTACCTACCTGCAGTCTTTTGAAGCAAGGCATGAATACTACTACCTACCCTTGAGATGTGACCCTCTTAATAACCTGGAAAGTTAAGTTGAAACTGTCTCTTTTCTCTCCATCTTATTACGTCATCAGTGCCCCCTTTTGCATGTCATTTAGCAACTGATCTTTTTCTAGATTAATATCTGACGATTGACTCCTCCAAAGTTCAGTATTAGTTTTGGAAAAGGACCAAAATTTCTTCTAGGATCATATATGTTTCACATCAAGATTATGCACTTGCTAAATGCTATAATTAGTACAGAGTACTCACTCTGTTCGGGTATGTAGCGCATATTTCATTTCAGTATTTGTCCAGCAATACAAGGCGTTTTCGGATTACGAAGCACTTTAACTGAGTTTTTTTTCTCATAATGATAAATAGAAGTAAAATTACTTATGTTCATGTATGTAAGCATTAAATTATATACGGAGGAGTAATTGAGGATAAATTAGTCTTTTGTAATGATTTCTGCTGCTTCTAGAATGTAGAGACGTCCTATTTCAGTTTCCCTTTTTCATCATGCTTCTTCTTGTTCGTCAAAATTTGTCATGATCCTCACGTCAGAAAGCTATGTTACCGAGAGCTGCTTCGTTTGATCAAGAAAGCTAATCTGCATTGTTCAGTTGTTTGATGGAGCCATGAATCGATCATGGGGTGCAATTCAATCTGATCGATTTGCTGCAGTGGTTTGTTAATTAGCCGGTCGAGAATGAACTGTTGCATGTCTGAAAATGCAGAAATAAAACGAGATAGAGAATGGCATGGGTTGGCTTTCAGTTTGGTGAGGATTGCTTTTCATAAAATTGACAGGTCCAGGCATAAAACTGATTCCACATATACCTAAAACCTGTCAGTTAACTATACGAATATACCATTGTTAGCGTTCCAGGCCTTAGCTTCCCAGCCTTGGCCCACGTTCGGACGTTTATGCGCATCCGACGCAGCTTACAAGCGGAGAGCCCTCTCACATCCCAAGAGACCGGTCCAAGGAAGAATGGCTACTCTCCCTTATAAGCTGCTCGTAGCCCCCTTCCGTGGACGAGGTGGGACTAAAGTTGCTGGCAACACCTAATGGCCCAGGAACCTAACACCCCATCCTCCTAGGAAGCCCCCTAGGTAGGCATGGCGGTTGCTAGCTCTGATACCAATTGTTAGCGTCCTAGGCCTTAGCTCTCCGGCCTCGACCTACGTCTGGACGTTTATGCGCATCCGACGTAGCTTACAAGCGGAGAGCCCTCTCACATCCTAAAAGACCGGTCTAAGGGAGAATGACTACTCTCCCTTATAAGCTGTTTGTAGCTCCCTTCTGTGGGCGAGGTGGGACTAAAGTCGCTGACAACACCCAATGGCCCAGGAACCTAACACCCCATCCTCCTAGAAAGTCTCCCAGATAGGCATGGCGGTTGCTAGCTCTGATCCAATTGTTAGCGTCCTAGGCCTTAGCTCCCTGGCCTCGGCTCACGTCCAGGCATTCATACGCATCTGACGCAGCTTACAAGCAGAGAGCCCTCTCATATCTCAAAAGACCGGTTCAAGGAAGAATGACTACTCTCCCTTATAAACTGCTCGTAGCCTCTCTTCCATGGGCGAGGTGGGACTAAAGTTGCTGACAACGTCCAACGGCCTAGGAACCTAACATCCCATTCCCCTAGGAAACCTCCTAGGTAGACATGGCGGCTGCTAGCTCTGATATCAATTGTTAGCGTCCCAGACCTTAGCTCCCCAATCTCAACCCACGTCCGGACGTTCATGCGTATCCGACACAGCTTACAAGTGAAGAACCCTCTCAAATCCCAAAAGACCGATTCAAGGGAGGATGGCTACTCTCCCTTATAAGCTGCTCGTAGCCCCCTTTCCTTGGATCGATCTTTTGGGATGTGAGATGACTCTCCACTTGTAAGCTACGTCGGATGCGCATGAATGCCCGGACGTGAGCCGAGGCCTGGGAGCTAAGGCCTGGGACACTAACAATTAGTATTAGAGCTAGCAGCCGCCATGCCTACCTAGAGGGCTTCCTAGGGAAATGGGGTGTTAGGTTCCTGGGCCGTTAGACGTTGCTAGCAATTTTAGTCCGACCTCGCCCATGGAAGAGAGGCTACGAGCAGCTTATAAGGGAGAGTAGTCATCCTCTCTTAAACCGATTTTTTGGGATGTGAGAGGGCTCTCCGCTTGTAAGCTACGTCGGATGAGCATAAATATCCGGACATGGGCCGAGACTGGAGAGCTAAGGCCTGGGACGCTAACAACCATCTCACAGTTGATATCTGAAGCACCAAAAGCTTTCCATGTGGAAAATATGAATCAAAATGAGCTTTTTACTGTCCAAGAAGTCTTGAGACGATCATGAAAATAACTCAATTCAGTGAGCAAGCATGGTTTTTCTTGTTCAAATCAAAGACGCAAGGGGTGCCTTTTCTGCAGTAAATTCAGATAGACAGGTCAAGCTGAGACAAACATGCATGCTTGTTTCATGATTCTTGGATCTGACAGGATGCGCCTTTTCAACACAAGAAATGAAAGTACTGTGCAGCTTCTTGCTTGATTGCTGCTTTCTTGGTGGATTAATGGCGATGTGCGACAGATTAATTAAGCCATATATTTATGCATGCTGTTGCAAACCGATTAATTACGCCTCTACCTCCACCTAATAATTGGCAAATGTTGATCGACTAGGTCCTGCATGCACACATAATAGTAGTCACTCCATCTGATCGATCAGCTGGCAACTCGTATTGAGTGACTGGTTCAATTCAATATTTCAATGTTCCGTCCGGTTAATCTCGAAAAAAAAATACTTGGTCAGGGCTGATAATTAGTCGCGACCTATATAAATATGTACAATATCTTGTCAATTTGATTGACCTGCACTAAGCAGTAAGCACTTGCCAACTTAGTCATCTGTCAGATTATCAGATATCTGAAACCTAGCTTCCACATCTGCAGGAGTGCTGAGCATAAGCAGCAATATATAATTCAGAGTCGCAATCGAGTTCAGATGGCCGACCAGGTGCTACTTAACTATGCAATTAACCGATCGAGATGCGTCAAGATCTTTAGCTTGATAGGAAGGTCGGCAATATAGGATGGTTGGACAATTGGTTCACCATCATGTTACAGCAGCAACGTAACCCAGCCTGCCTGCAGATCTCTCTCTCCTCTCCTAACCTGAAAGAGACGATTAACTGCAACTAGTAGCAGCATTAGCTAGTACCAGCGTCCAGCGCAGTACCAGTGTACTTGAAAACCCAAGACAAAAAAGAGGAAACTTTATATTTGGAAAAATACCGTGATAATTTACTTGAAATTAATGTGTCCTCGCAGAAAAGAAGTTCCTTGGAATGACTGAATAATATAATTTTCCCTGCATTTCGCAGGTGCCAATCAAACCCAAGGCTCTACTATAAACTACGAAAAATCCATCTAAAAAGATAGTAATAGCTCGCTAAATTAATTGCAGCAGGTAAACGTTGTAATCAACAACTCGAGGGTCAAACGGTTGACAAAAAATTGATCGACGATAAGTAGTTACCGGCCAGTTGCTTGCTTGCTAGCTAGGATTACTATTTGATCACTTTTATAAGATGATCGATCGAGCCGGGCACACGCAGCAAATTTTGACATGGGCTCTGCGAACACGTACGTATATTGATTGATCTACAGTACGTGTACACACCTGAATTTATACACATACGAACACGCATTCATGAATGCATGCTTCAATCTGTCCCTAGCTAGCTATCTGGGAAGTCATTTTCCATGCATTTTATTCGATCCATTCGTGCGCATGCATGAATCTGGCTAGCTATTTGGGAAATATACAAAGAGTAAATTGCTAACTTAACGAATATGTATGGTTTATATTCCTTTGGAAAGCTCCTACTAAGACTAGAAATTCCCCAATAAAGTTATTGAGAAATTAAGAAAAAGGTGAATTGAATCTGGTAGTGCATATATGCATGCCTGACAGTATGAAAATAATTAATTAGCTGCTGAACTCTGAGGTACGTCTGAACAGTAAACTGCCACTAGCTAGATCATAATGTTATTGAGAAATTAAGAAAAAGCTGAATTGAAGCTGGTAATGCATGCATTTCAGACAGTATGAACCTAATTGGCAGCACCAACTGCTGAGCTCTGAAGTCTGAACAGTAAACTGCCACTAGCTACATCTGATATTTCTTCATGTATGAAACTGAAACGGCCAGAGTCCCCAGAAGACCAGAACTCTTAATCAATTATATATCTCATTAATTAATCCACTTTCTTCGTTTTCTTCTTTGCTAATTAGTCTACCTTGTGCACTTTAATTACTAAGCTACCTGGTCATTAATTTGTGGATAATATGTATACATAGTTGGAAGCAGTAGGTATGGATGCATGGCTGTGTCCAGACTCCAGACAGAGAAACAGATTGCATGACATGTGTAACCGCGTGGACTGAAAACCAAGCGGCAGCTGGAAGCCTGGAAGAGTCGTTTGTTCAATCCAGAATTTCAGAGCGGATCAGTCAGTGTAGTAGAGGTTCGTACAGCTAGCTTTGGCCCTTGTCTGTGTGTGGTGTGGAGTGGACTTGCTCAAGAACGAGAATATGTGATGAGATGAGATGAGATGAGAATCCTCATCAAGCTAGCCCACAATTCCCTGGAAACGAGTTGACCCTGACAAAAGTTTCAGTTGTTCTCTTCTTCCCTGCTTGTTAGGTGATGGAAATGGTCAGGTATGCATGGAATCCAGCACCTGCCCTGTTTGCCATCCCCTTTCATATTGCAAACAAAGGTCCCCCAGCTGCTGGCCAATTGGGCCTAATTCATCTCATTTTCAGGTTTAGAAATTGATAATTCAGTCTTTATTTCTTGATGGCAGTTAAGTTTTTTAGATAAAAAACTAAGAAAGTCATGATTAAGCACTTTTCTTGGATGATAATTGAGAAACAGGTAACTAAACTCTTTTTAGATGATGACATTAAGAAATTGGTACTTGAGTCCTTTTTAGATGATACAGAATTACAGATTACGAAATTGATGCTATACCATCCATCCGGTATCAATGCAAGTGTCTAATTTTCTAAAAATTATGTTCGACAGCATTTATCTTAAAAAAAACGTCAGAATGGTATGTTCTACAGAGTATATAGGGAGAGACCGCTTTAGATTAGCGAAGCCATATTTTTTAGTAGCAAATAGTCAAATAGACAAAAATTTTAGGTGCCAAACCATCAAATATCCACTTGACATTGTTTTTTTTGTCAAATTTGATTTTTGAGCGGTTTGGTGAAATATGGTTTTGTTTGATATGTTCTTTCCCCTTGTTTGGTAAGCAGTTGGAACCTTCACCGAATGATTATAAATTAGTACAACTCCTTGCCAAGAATAAATTGATATCATCAAATTTTGGAGAAAAACATTGTCCTTGAACTACATGAAATTGGCTCACAAAAAGTATCCTTCACATATATATAGTTGTGTAGATTTTCTTACATGAATAAATTTTGATGATACAAGTTTTGATAATTTAGGGGTGATTAAAGATGATTCTCACTAAATATTAATGAAACTAAAAAGAACATAGAAATATGGTTTCCTACCATTTCTAGGTTGTTCATCTTAGTTGCGAAATTAATAAAAAATTCAATAAACAAATACTTCAGAATTGTAGGCTTGTTGCAGAAATTGATAAAGAGAAGCAATCAAGATAAATATATATACTGCAATGCAAGACAAAAGGGATCAATCAAATCATTGTTGTGACCCATGATTGCACTCCAAGTATTTTGCATAATCTCCACAGGTCACAAATAATTGATCCAACCCTCACAAAATCTGTAAGCAAACAAATCAGAACAGAAGAAAAAACAAGAATGTACTTACAAACCCTCCACTACTCCAGTTATTTTTATTATTTTGTGTCAATAATATCAACATGTTAGATTGTGTCAAAATCTTATGAATTCTTGGTGACAAAGCAAATTGAACTATATTAGATTGAAGTAACAATCAACATCAAAAAGGTAGTTGGACAAGGAATAATTTTTTTCTCTCTGTATTTTTCTCTTTGAAAAATGTTTATGCACATCAACTAATTCAGCCTATGCCAGCAACCGTGGAATCTAAAAGAAAAGAAAGGAAAAAAAAATTATTTTTACATGGCTGATGAGTTGGACGTGCCATGGCCGACGCGGCCGGAACCCAAGGCGAACTCACGCGTGTGGAACGGGCTCGGGCCGTCGGACTCCGACAGCGACACGTCGGAGTCGCCGTGTTGGGAGCTGTGCTGCTTGCTGGAGCGGAGGACGGACTCCTCGCAGAGTGTCACTGCCCAGTCCAGCTCGGCGACGACCTCCGACATGATCGGCCGGGCTCGACCACGCGGCCGCACGCACTCGGTGGCGATCTTGGCGACGCGCGACACCGCCTCCGTCTCGTGCCCCCGCGGCGGCGGCACGCGCCCGTCGAGGATCTTGGCAATGTTGCCGGCCTCCACCGCCGGCACGGCCAACTCGATCACGTTCCGCGGCGAGCCGCTGCCGTCCTGGCTCGTCCTGTGGATGGCCTTCATGCCGGTGACCAGCTCGAGCAGCACGACGCCGAAGCTGTACACGTCGCTCCACTGCGTCAGCTCCTGCAGCCGTCCTGGCTCGTCCGGTGGATGGCCTTCCTACCAGTGACCAGCTCAAGCAGCACGACGCCGAAGCTGTACACGTCGCTCCACTGCGTCAGCTC
>ASSH01052485.1:0-16253 GCA_000418225.1 Zizania latifolia
ATCTTGTGATGCTTATGTTTTATATATTTCAGTCAAGATCTTGTGATGCTTATGTTTTATATATTTCAGTCAAGATCTTGTGATGCTTATGTTTTTTCATGATCTGCATCATTATTGACTTGGTAAAAGAACAGCTACAGCTCACATTAACTGAGATGATTTTTGCCAACTGACAGGTATTGGCTGCTACACAAATGCCTGGGGAGGCTGCTGGTTGGTTCCAGGGTACAGCAGATGCTGTTAGAAAATTTATCTGGGTACTTGAGGTGAGTACTATTTAGAAGCATGCGGTGAGTCTGCAGTTCGTACTTAATCATTTGGATGGCTGAATGCTTGTTATGTTGTATGCAACGTATCTGTTCAGGACTATTACAAGCATAAAGCTATAGAACATATTTTAATCTTGTCAGGAGATCAGCTTTATCGTATGAACTACATGGAGCTCGTACAGGTTTGTTCTAGTCTCATTCTTCTGTACTTTTTGCATGCTTTTATTTTGATCTGGCTTGACCCTACAACATGCACCATTGGCAGAAACATGTTGACGACAATGCTGACATTACTTTATCATGTGCTCCTGTTGGAGAGAGGTATAACGATTGTTCCACATTCCAAGTTGACTAATTTTATCAGCATATATCCTCCTCAGAAATTTGAGTGCATCCTGATTTGCTTTCTTTGTTATGGAAGTCGAGCATCTGACTATGGGCTAGTGAAGTTCGACAGTTCAGGCCGTGTAATTCAGTTTTCTGAGAAACCCAAGGGCGCTGATTTGGAAGCAATGGTTAGAACTGACCTTATCCCAGACTCAGATATATGATTGAAGTTCCCAGATAAATTATATAAAATAAATTGCAGTATCTGAAATGCAAGCCATGATCATTGCAGAAAGTGGATACCAGCTTTCTCAATTTTGCCATAGACGACCCAACTAAATATCCCTACATTGCTTCGATGGGAGTATATGTCTTCAAAAGAGATGTTCTTTTAAATCTTCTAAAGTAAGAACCTTATTGCACCAATACGGTTTTCCTGTAGCACTCTATTCTAACAGTGTCATTGTAGGTCAAGATATGCAGAATTACATGACTTTGGCTCTGAAATCCTCCCGAGAGCTTTACATGAGCACAATGTAAAGGTTAAGTTTTTAAACCTGTGCACCATGTGTTTTTCTTTCACTGTTTGGGAAATAGTCCACTTTTCAGTTAGGAAAGCAGTATTGCATATTTGCATCAAATGCAATCTGTACAATTATGTTCGCCTTGTGGCTTGACCTGAACATTCATCTGCTTCTGTTGTCAGGCATATGTCTTCACTGACTACTGGGAGGACATCGGAACAATCAGATCGTTCTATGATGCAAACATGGCCCTATGTGAGCAGGTAGTATGCATTTTTGTTTGCTTTAAAATTTTAGTGCTCTTGAACTGTACAATCAGTGGGATTTAACAATTGTACAGTGGGATTTAGCACATCTGAAAAATCTCTTTAAAAAACATATGTAAAAAATGTTAGTACAGTTCAGATATTTCAACAATATAGTTCCCTTTTTGCTCACAAGTTCTTCCATTGCAGCCTCCCAAGTTTGAGTTTTATGATCCAAAAACTCCCTTCTTCACTTCGCCTCGATACTTACCACCAACAAAGTCAGATAAGTGCAGGGTACGAGTCACATGGAATGAACTTTGTTCTATATCAAACTAAAGTATGAGCTTTTCATATCTGATCTCTGAATTCGTGTGTGCAGATTAAAGATGCAATCATTTCTCATGGCTGTTTCTTGAGAGAATGTACCATCGATCATTCGATAGTTGGTGTACGCTCACGCCTAAACTCTGGATGTGAGCTCAAGGTACACTTTCACCAATGACTAAACTGAATCCGTGTGCATATACCGTAGTTGAATGACAACTGGGATTGTTGTAAACACCACTTCCAGAATACCATGATGATGGGTGCGGATTTGTACGAAACTGAAGACGAAGTTTCAAGGCTACTGTCAGAAGGCAAAGTCCCCATTGGTGTAGGGGAAAACACAAAGATAAGGTGAGATATCGAGTTGAACTCCTGAAGTACAAATACAATGCGTTATGAACATAACATAACTAGCAGTACATTGTTTGATGTGTGATCTGAACCTTTATGTTGTTACATTGTAGCAACTGCATCATCGACATGAATGCTAGGGTTGGAATGAACGTGGTCATCACAAACAGCGAGGTAAGCAATCAAGCTAAAGGCATTCCAAAGTACCACTGTGCCAGTTCGCAGTTCGTTTCATGTAGAATTATGAACACTGATTTGCAATCTGTTCCTGATAGGGTGTCCAAGAAGCTGATCGGCCGGAGGAAGGGTACTACATAAGGTCTGGAATCGTGGTGATCCTGAAGAACGCGACCATCAAGGACGGGACGGTCATATAGAGAGCTTGCCGCGGCAATAATCTCTGAACCCGCAGATGCAGTGCAATAATGCGTCTTTTTCTTGAAGGGGGGTAGTACATGCAAGTTCGTCGATTTCATATGGGAAAGGACTCAAGGAAGAAGAACCCAGGAAGACGATGAGAGCTGGATGGATGATCGAGAAAGATGGCACTAGTACTTGTGCTCGGTCATTCGTTCTTCCCAAGTTAAATGTGTGTAATAAACTGCCCGGGTAAAGTAGCAGCAACTTTGGGGGTCAATGTAAATAAACTAAAGACTAGGAAAATGGATTCTGCCATCATCTCCATCTATCTAAAGTTCATCAGCTACAGATTTGGTGTTGATAATTCATCCATCGAGGAGTAATCAGTTGGCCATCTCGTCAGAGATCAGGAGACCTACCAGGCGCTTGCTGATATCCCTGTTCCATTGTGAGTCGTTTCACCTTACTCCCGTGTGAGAGTGCGGCGAAATTAATCATGTACCGATTCCGGAAGAGGTTGGCAGCGGTGGCTGAGGGGAAGAAGGTTCTGTCTTTATTCAAAAACAAACTGTTGATATTTAATGGACGTTGACTACAAATCGGAGTCTGATGCTAGCTGAAAGATCGGGTGGTGTAATGTTTCACTATAGATTGTAGATTCAGTGAAATATTTAAAATAAAACAGTGAAGCATTACTTAAATTAGTACTCTCTCCGTGTGTCTAGATCCATTGATTAGATGAATCTAGAAAATACCAGATTAACTTACATTCGAAAACAGAGATAGTAGATAATTATATGTTTAGATAAATATTCAATGCAACATTTATAATTACATAATATAAACATCTATTAAAATAATCTGCAACATTTTAAAAAAAAATTAAAATAAAAGTAAAACACAATCAAACCTAAGTTAAAACATTTACTCCTAAATATGAAACATTGAATTCCAACTACTAAAACATAAAAATAATTGTGTTTCTAGTTAAAATATGAGTTACATAAATTTTAAAAAACACTACTGCTATATAAAGTGAAACATTATTTAATAAATACAATAAAAAATGTTTAAACTATTTGAAACATTATAATATACTAGCTGAAACAATATGTGTAATTACGTAAAACATTATTCATAACAGATTAAAACATTATATATAAACAGTTAAAATAATTTGTATTTATAGTTGAAACATGATTTACATATTTTTTGAGCCATAACTTAAATACATAGTGAAACATTATTTAAATATAGCTTTTAAATTAATAGAATCAATTTTGATAGTTGGTAGTCGATTTAGAATAGTGAATTAGTATTTCGATCGATTATATTTTAAGTATAATCATATTTTTATTTATTTATTTTCATCACTCGTTTTTTATGATTCTTTCTTATTGTTATTACCACTAGATTAATATGACACTATAAATTTTCATTCAACTTAAAATTTCTGATATTCTTCCTCCATAAACCAAGGGAGCCAACGGGCAACCCAACCGAGCTAGTTAGACCCGTGGCCCAACTCAACGGAAACCAAACAAGTGTCCAAGCACAGAGCCGCGTGGGACCTAGCCCATGGATCGGGTGTAGCTGAGCGGGCACTTTGTCGCTGCAATACGCCAATACGTACGCGTAACGGAAGGAACATTTTTACATGAAACATAATACTGATCGTTGGATTTACATCGCGATGAACGGTGGATGGAGCGTCCGAGCAGGCTACTGGCGTCCGACGCCCGCGGCAAAACATTTTCGATATTTAATTGATGAAAATATGTATAATTCTAAAAATAGACTGTGGTTATATAGTTGATAGAATCCAAACAATCTCAGATTTATATTAGTTTATTTTTAAATTCAGCTATTAAGTTAAATTTGAATATTTAAAAAAAGCTGTTGAGCAGGCCCACAAGTCAGTAGCCGTAAAAGATATTCCCCACCAACCCACGTGATCCCGTTTCTCAACTTGCCTTCTTTTTCTCCTTAAATAATAAATACACTTCCCCAAATTCCCTTTTGCCCCAGCTTCCGTTGCGTTTTGTTTCCGTCCCGCACGGGCTTTTTTCTTTCAATTTTTCCGCCAACGTTCCGCACGGGCCCACAGCTCCGTTCCGGAAATTTTACTTTTCTTTTCATTTTTTCACCTACGTTCTGCGCGGGGCCCACAATGCCGCTTCGGATTTTTTTCTCCTTTTTCAAGTACGTTCCGTACGGCGCAGTCCTGGACCGATGATAGTTTTTATAATATTAATTAGTTTGTCATGTAATTAAAAAGATGGCATAGTCTTAGACAAAGATGACTTACATAGCTTTTATAATATTAATTAGTTTGTTATAAAAAATGATATGATAATAAAATTAAATGAGAGATGAAAACCGTTCCTTACACAAAAAATCAGCCCTATACAAGATGCAAGAAAAAAGATATTATTATAGGAAAGGAGAGAAAAAAGAGCTAATTAAATTAGTTGTTTTAAAAAAAATCATTCATTAATTTCTGCATATAATGTTTATATGAAATGATAAGTATAAAACTATTTAATATCTATATTAGGATTGCGCTCACAATCACATTGGGAAATTTCAAAGCGCTTGGCCAAATTCAGAAGAGCATGTCGTGGACCGGAGTTAATTCGAGCCCATCTTGACAATTCCTTCAGATTCAATTGTTAACAGGAACAAATCCCACTGGCGATATGATGATATTCAGAACAATCAAATTCAGATTCACCAGGGACAAATTGGACGTAGAGCTGGGATTTAGACTGTGCTTTTTTGGGCCAGCCCACGGCACGGTCCAAGGAACGGCCTAGAACGATCCGTACATAGGCCATGTCTATGCCAGGTTGGTTGGCACGTGGGCTGGCATGACACGGCCTGCCTAATGGGTCATGCTTGGACTGGCCCGGTATGGAAATGGCCCATCATGCACGGAAATATTTCATCTGGCACAAGAATAGTCATCCAGCACAATACAATGTTCATGAAAAAACACAGAATGCAAAGGAGAAGAATCACAATCATAGAAGGAGAAGAATGCATAGTTGCTCAATAACTGCAACAGCATGTTCGCATGCTATCAAGAGCAGGAGAGTGAGCAGATAGTTTTAGCTAATTTTGCTGAAAAAACGCACCATCGATCAGCTAAAAAAAGCAGCTAAAGCATTCCAAAAAAAGCAGATAAAAGATTCACTGAAGCACCCTGCACCCATACTACAAAAATCCTCCAATAAGAACTGCCCACGATACATTGTTACGATCATGTAAAGAACTGAATACTCTCTTTTCTTCCTTGAAACAACCAGATTTTGCATATAGTTCAACTAGAGCACTAGCAACATATGGATCAATTTGTGGTAGACTATGAATCCCCACTTCGCTGCAAGTTTCAGTACCATTCAAGAATCAAGAATAGGCCGGCCTAGAAGGCTGGAAGTATCTAGACATGAGTGTGTTCCACGATGGAAGCAAAGTAGCTCAGAAAAGCACATGAAGCACGAGCACATACCTCATCGGCGAGCAGAGAGTTCAACGTTGAAGAAACAACCTTTTCCACGAGCATTCCTATACATCCTCTCGCCGGCTCGCACGTCTCGCCACACCTAAAAGTCGTGGTCACCTTATGCAGCAACGAACGCGATGCAGCACTGCAGCAACATAGCGGCAGACGCGACGCAGCAGCTGTACCTATCTCCTAGCGGCGCTGCCGACATAGGTTGCAGACTTGCAGGTTTGCTACTTTGCTTTACGTTGGAGTGTTGGACCTCTGGAGAGTATAGAAGATAAAAGAATGGAGATATATTACCTCTTGCTTGTTGTACTGTCGTGAGCACAAGAGTACTGCTAGTTTGCTATGATGTTTAGTATTTAGTTTCGGCGCATGCAGGCCACAGGCGTGCAGCTACTGAGCTATAGGAGTACTGCTAGTTTGTTGTGCCTATACAAGAGCATATTATCGTTGAATGGAAAGAGCAAGGGAGCAGTGAGCACAAGAGCACTATAAATATTTATGTACATGTCATCATTTATCTACAAACCAACTAGCAGTTCTCTTCATGAATAGCTGAAAAAAAGCACTAGTGAGCAATGTGGTCGCAATGGGGTGACACCCATAGGAGGTCGACCTCATCGAGACCTCAAAAGCGTTGTCTTTCTCCTCCCTGTATGTCGGTCGATACCCGGCAGCTATCGCCAAGCATGATCGACTACGGGATGGACGATCGCAATATGGATGGAATGGAGGGAGCCAACAATGCTCCCGTGCATCAATCCGCCCTCGGTGACAACATGGCGACCCCATCCATGGGGCCATCCGGCGAGACGTCCACCATGCCATCGGGCTCTAGAAATGTAGAGTGTTGGAAGCACTTTGAGACATTCAAGGAGCTGCATGATGGGCAAATGGTGGATCGTGCACATTGTAAGTATTGTGATAAAGTTTTGTCTGTAGGTCATGGTGGGGAGACAGGTCATCTCAATCGTCATTACAAGAAGCATCTTGCGGAACAAACACGGTTTGATAAGTATATGGACCTATGATCCACAAGTAGCTCACGATAAGATCGTTCGCTACATAGTTGCGAAGGACCTACCAATCAGGGCAGGTGAAAGCCATAACTTTGAAAAGATAGTCCAACGCGCATTTTGCCCACAATATAAGGGCGTAACTAGAAGAATCACTAAAAGGGATATCGTATCTTTATACCGTGCTAAATTAGAAAATTTTAAAAAAACTTTTAGTATGACTAATTTTTCTTTTGCAATTACATCTGATATATAGACTTCATAGCATCAAAATACCTCCTATCTTAGTGTTGTTGCTCATTACTTGGGTAATAATCATCAATTAAATAAGAGAGTTATAGGATTTAAGCTCATAAACTCACACACTGGATGAGCCATCGCTATGCAGATCCTAGAAGTACTACAAGAATTTATGGGCAAAGAAATATGTTCCTCTTCAGGCGTCTCAGTGACTAGGACAAATTGGAATCATAATACAGAGCTTAACCACTACCTTGAGAGTAATCATATAGCCCATGATCAGATGCTCAACAAGGACAAGCTTGACCTCCTTGCATAGTGGAAGGATAAAGAAAACACTCTTCCGGTGTTGGCTCACTTTGCCCGAGACATTCTATTGGTTCCATCTTCATCTGTTTCTTTGTAGCATGCATTTAACCAAGTTAGAAAAATCATTAAAGAAAGAAGATCATGTCTTACAGCAGAAACTGTTGAGACAATATTTTGCTTGAAAGATTGCCTAAAGGCGAAGGAACGAACTCAGCATCATCAGCAAGAGGCAGAGATTGAGTACTAGAAGGCCGAGTTTCGCTTAGACAAAGATGGTCAAGATTAATAATATGTTATGCTAGTATAAATTAGTTGGTGTACTCTTTTCCTTAAAGGGGAACCCTACACTAGAGCGTAAGGTTTTTAACGAGGCAACAACTTTATAAAATTATTATTAATAAATTACTTTTCCCTAATTTATTTGTGTTAATTTAATATTAATATTATCAATCGTGACTTATGCCCTTAGAAATAGAATCAAACTAATCATATCCAATGGAATCAAACAAATCACATATATATTAATTAACCCGTGTAATGGAAATCATACTAATCACGTGTAAACTAATTATAGAAATCAATCTAATCCCATATAAACTAATTACATGCAATGTGACCTCTTGTTGTTCATGGTAGCGCTGGCAAAAATGAAGGAAAAATTGGCGCCAGTGGCTATTGGTTGACGGGAAAAATTGACGCTGTAATTTTTTCTCTAGAAAAAAGTTACTTTCTTTTTTACTCTAATTTTTCACAGCATTAGCTGAACTGCTGAGGATAGAATAGAAAGATGCTAATCTGCTGAGCCATGCCTAGGCCGGCCCAGCCCAAACAGGCCCAACGTGCTTATGAGCTGTGCTTAGACCTAAGTTTCACTGTTATGTGCCAGCTCGACCCAACAAGTTGGCCATGCTAGCCGACATGGTCCAACTAGACACGAAGGCCCGATGGGTCGTGCCGTGCAAGTCCCAGCTTTAATTGGATGCACTTCCAGTTCCAGTGTTCCAGGTCCTGCCTCCAAGTAAAACATTGGCAGAACGCACCCTAGAATATATAAGAAATAATTCCTCACATACAATTACAATTTTTCAAAAATTTTAAAAATGCCAATGTCAAAGTGATCGCCCTACATTTCTAAACCATAAAAATTATATGACACATCTACAACTAGCCCAATATATATACTATATAGTAGTTTCTACAGAATACTAGTAGTCTAGGAGCAATGAAGCTTTCCTATTGAATCGATTCAAGGAGCGGCATGCATCTTCATCCAGCAAGAATCTAGAACTGCATATATTTACACCAATATTGAATCGACAAACTAACAATATGGCTATATAATTACTAACAAATTTCCTGTTTCGAAGATAAATCCGCTGTTAGCTTTCCATCCTAGCGCTCCTCCGAAGTGAATTTGTTCCAAGCATCCTGCAAAAAGGGGTGCAGCCAGTATGCACAATTTGCTTAGATTACAGAGCCTAAAGTATCACACAATGTAGGGTGAAAAAAAGGGACAGATGCACTTCCAGAGCTCCAACCAAATTCACGAGGCACAAGGCTGCAGCAGGGCTCTAGAAGTTTGTTTGGCATAAATCATAATGCAAAGGGAACTCTGAATAATCACAGTTCTTTCGAAGATAACAAAGGTGAAAAATCAAGGCATGGTGTATCCCAGAATTTGAGTTGATATGCAGCTGCCTTTGACAATTGCATAGGAATGCTTGCTAAGTTCTTCTGGGCCCTAAAAACTCTAGATTTAGCTTGTGTTGGTGTGATCATGGTGGAAAAGGCACAACGTGCATAACAATACACATGCCTAAAAGATCTCATTAACACAGTGTAAAGACACGATGAGCCAGAGATACAAATAGTCATAATAATTTGTCGGCAGAGCACAAACCTTAAGAAGATCAAAAACCTTCTCACATATGTATTTCTGTCTGATTGTAGCACCCCTTTGCTGTAATTTATCTGGATGGACACAGAGGGTTGCCTTCCTGTAGGCTTTCTTCACAGCAGCAGCTGTAATTAGATCTGTAAGTGGCACTGGCTGCCAACCACTGTCAGCTCCAAGAATCTGCCAGAGACAAGGGAGAAAAAATAAAAATGGTTATATGTTTTTTCATAGTTTCACCTGTCTTCCAGAAAGGTTTTATTTGCCCAAAATTTAAAATGGTTTTCTTACATATTGCAACGTGGACAACAAAGCTCGCAGATTTCCTTCCTTTCCATTTGACCATCTCTTGATCTCAGGATCTAGGAACTCAGACAACCTCTGGAAAATGAAAAAAACAGCAGATACTGTGAAGAAATTGTAGGCAAGCGAGAGGAGATTTTGTTTATTCCCAGACATCTTACATGTTTCTCTGCTTGCTCCCTTTGGGCTAGCAGATCGCGCATGTTCTTCTCAGTGAGTGCTTTTGTCTGAGAACAGGAAATTTGTTCATCATGAAAACTACAATGAAATAGACAACTAAAAAGGGTAACACTAAACATAAAAAATATGAGGTTTACCACACGCTCAGCTGTGCGTTGATGCCTCTCTAATCTTGCTTTATGCCTTAAAGCTGATTCAACTTCAACCCCTGCTGTCAACAAATACCAAAGAGCAAAAAGTGAGCGGGCTGTAATTGTTGACTCACCAATACATGCAAAGGAACCTTTTCTTTCAAGGAAAAAACATGCAACACTACTTGTATCATTATGTACAACAAGGCGGAAACGGAACTACCACATCATTCTCATAAAAAAACTGGATTACAATGAAGTACATCTGGAAATAATAAGTACCTTTGCTGTATGAATCTGAGTTTCTCACGAAGTTACCAGTAGTTGCCCTCTGAAACTGTGCATCCTGTCGAATATCCTGCACCAACAACCAAGATTTCAATATTGCCTAGACTATGTTTAAAAAATATTATATATTACTGTTTCAAATTCTTAAGCTAGTTTAACTTCAAAAAGAATTCTTACGCTATATCACTTAATGTACCGTACCAATAAACATCACTTACCAGATTGGTGGACTTAAAACTCTCCTTGAAAGAGGATCTGTACCGTTCTCTCCGTTCTCTTACCTCCGCAGCAGCCTTTTCAGCCCTTGCCTTTTCAATTGCCCTCTCCCGAGCTTCCATAGTCGCTCGCTCAACTGCAGACCGTTCTGCTTTTACCCTAGCTTCTCTAGCAGCCCTCTCAGCAGCTGCTTCAGCACTCGCCTTCTCTTCTTTTTCTCGGGCCTCAGAAGAAGCTCGTTGCCGTGCTGCAGTAAGCCTTTCCAATGCTATTTTTTCTGCCCTTTCACGAGCCTCAGCAAATGCCCTCTCATGTGCTTCTCTTGTAGCTCTTTCAACAGCAAGTCGATCCTTTTCTCGTTCCCTCTCCCTTTCCTGTTCTAATTTTTTTCTTTCCCTCTCCTCAGCATTTTCCTGTTCTTTCTCAGATCTCTTTTCCCTTTCTTTTGCTTCTTCCAGTCTCTGAGAAGCCTCTTTGTCCTTCTCTCTTTCCCTTTCTGTTCTTAGACTGCCCCTCTCTTTGGGCCTCTGAACCCCAGGTGCCTCCTTTCTTGATACATCAGCAGATGGGATATCACCTACAGCAGATTTAGGTAAACTGCTAGATTGCTGATGCTTTAGCTCTGTTTTTGATATCCCTTCTCTAGAGCATTTTTCTTCCATTTTGTTTGACCTGCTATTCTCTTCTTTAAATGCAGCAGATTTATCTGTTGGTAATTCCCTCTCCGCTCCTTTGCAAATTTCTTCGGTCTTGTCAAGACTAGGGAAACTTCTGTTAGATGTCTGAGAAATACCAGATCCAGCACCTTGAGGCAAGTGCTGCCTGCCAGTACACATTTCTGAAGAGGAAGCTGCCTGATCTTTCAAAATTGTGGTCAATTTGGTGGTACAATTATTAGCAGCACTGGTAACATCTTCATCTCCAGAACAGATTACACTGCCTAATTCACCAACAGTTGCATCACCTTGTGCATTTACATGACATTGTCCTTTGTTCATATTGATTTCAGGCGCCATCTTGTCCTCCTGGTTACCATGACATGGAAATTCTTCAGTACCTGTATTGTCACTATTTTCTGAAGGGTTCTCTCCTTTGTATTTACTATTTGAGCTTAATCCATCAGGTCCTCCTTCTGTTCTAGTTTCCACTTCACCAGGCCATGATGTCTCTTCCGTTTCTTGATCAAGATCTCTTTTAATCAATTTGCTGGCCACCTCAAATACATCCATGGTTGATTCTTCCTGGTCTGGCATATTATTGTTTTGTGAAGTAATATCACTCTCCTCTTCAGGACACTTAGCATTGTTATCCACAATTGGCTCTTCAGAATGTGCACATGAACCAACATTCTCCTCAGTTTCAACTTTCTCTACTTCTTCGGTGATTGGAGTTTCTGAGGGTGATTCACTTATGTTCCTGTTTGTATTATGCAGGAATGATTCTTCAATAAAACTGAACTTTTCCCTACCGTAAGTTTCAGCCTCTGACCCAGCAGTACCAAGGTCCCTCCCATAAGTTTCAGCTTCTGACCCAACTGTACCAAGGTCCCTTGGGAAAGCTTGACTTTCATAAGATCCTTCAAGTTCCTCCTGAATCAATGACTTAATTTGGCTAGACTGTGAATTATCAACATTGGCAACTTCTGCAGGTTCCTGAATTTTTTCACTAGTCCCTGTAGTGCATTGCATCTCAGCATCACATGCTGCCTCAAGTTCCCCTTTGCTGTTTTTAGGTTCCCGTGATGTTTCTGCTACTGGAATTTCCTTTGTAGTACTGTTACCAAGATCTCCAAAATCGGTGGCATGCTTTCCAATAGAGCAAGACTCGGAGAATGAATTGGGAATATCCTTCATCAAGTTCAGTTCTGAAGAGATCCCACTCTTACAGGGAAGTTCAACAATCCCATCCTCGCCACCATGGCATTCTTCATTATTTTCCACAGCCACAGGTCCCTCAAAATGAGAGTTATAAAATTCGTTATGTCCTACATTTTCCATAGAAGCTTCCAGAATTGTAGACACCCCATCTTTCCCCAATGGAGATACATTGTCTTCTCTCATACTTAAAATTTTCACTCCTAAAGCCCTGCCATCATTAATATCCCACAGTTCTTCGTACCTTTCCAAGTCAGAGTCTGCTGTGGTAACTTCAGTTTTGCCTTTTTGATCCTTATTGAGTTTGGTGACAGGATTAGTTGTCTCACACTTATCTTCCTCCCCTATGGCTATATCTGTCTTGTGCTTCTGATCATCTCCAGTCAGCTCATAAAATTCATCACCTGACCTCCAGTTGCCTAATTTACCGAAAGTTTGACAGGGGGCAGTGCAATGCACAGTCTGCTGAGGCTTCTCCAGCGACAGCACACTTTTTCCACTGCCATTGCAATGATCTATTCTAACTGCACTAGATTTTTGGTGCTTGTCGGACAAAGAATCCTCAGAGTTCATTTCTTCTTTCGTTGACATCTTCACTGGAAGCTTTTCTTCTGATGTGTCAGACTCTATATGATCCATCTTCAATGGAAGCTTTTCATCTGATGTGTCAGACTCTATATGAGTCACCTTCGCTGGAAGCTTTTCATCTGATTTGTCAGACTCTATATGAGCCATCTTCACTAGAAGCTTTTCATCTGATGTGTCAGACTCTATATGAGCGTTGATTTCCGTAGATCTTGTGCTTCTATGATGAGGTTTTTTACGAAGTTTAAAATTGTCCCCTTTTCTCTCCAGCAGTTCTTTTGCAGCTCTTAACCTAGATTCTGCATATTCCATTGCCTCCTTCATAGAAGCTGAAGCAGAACCATGATAGACCTCAGTATTAAACAAAGCAGTATCAGCTCTTCTTTCAGCCTGAGGCATGATGGTGCTTGAAGGAGCATGAGCAGAAGATGCTGAAGTGCAGCTGTGATATTCAAGATTGACATCTCCTTTTGCTGCAATCTCTCTCTTCTTAAGAAGCTTAGGCTGCTGCCTCAAAGGAGGTGATGGTGCCTTGATTGGCTGTGTTTGCACATTGACATCAGATACCATTAGAAATGCATAATCAGGTGAAGGTGCTCCATTACTGGGTGTTGAATTACTATTGGAGTTCTGGTGATTCTCATTTGCAGAAATGTTTTCAGAAATATGTGGATAAGATGGAATGTGCTGCTTCTGATCAGCTGTGAAATCACTCTCATAGCTCCTCACACTGACGCTTGCAGAGCTCAGGGGGGACTTCTTCCATTTCTCTCCATTAGCTCTTGTACCATTATCCATTGTTGAAACATGATTATTAGCTGGGACGTGTGAAACTTCACAAGAATCAACCACATAATCCAGCGAAGGATCGGCCATGCAAGTAGTCACCTCAACTAGATCGTCAGATCCCTGGGTAGTCTTGTTATAAGATATGACAAATTGCTGATTGTCTGGAGGGAAGGAAATTACAGAAGACTCGCACTCTTTGAAGTGTTGAGGAAGTACAAATGATGGCACATCCAGTTGGCTGGATTCATTTTTTATCGATGAACTGTTAAACACAAAAAATGTTATGGTTAATTAAGTATGACCTTATTAGCTATAAATGCAAGTTAAAAAGAAAAAGGCATGGACAGATAAAATACAAATATGGTGCCAAAAACGCGGCCATAACAAAGGAGACCTCTAGAAAAGCAGAAAACTATGTCCTAGTAAAGGAACTATAGGGGGAGTAGTTGCCTAGTTGGATTTGGAGCCGTGTATCCCTGCAAGTGCATACTGCGAAAAAATGAAGCTACATGAAAAATAAATAAGTTGGAACTGACAAGAGAACCAGTTGTTCTAATTTAACTGCACATGAGCCCAATATAGATTACTCTAACCTTGCACAATAATGTATTGTTGCCATCTAAGTTAGCTATGGACACGGTCTCCATGTTTGACTCCAATACAGGCAAACAACAATTCCAAGTAGCTAGTTCTTCCTATCGTGTGACATATTTCTGTTGGTTCAGATTTACTGATTTAGAGTTGACCCCCACAATACTATTTCCATAATTCCATGAAACAAAAAAATGGGGTTTTAAGGACCCTTTCGTCTCACAAATATATTGTTTGACATTGCCAAGAACCAGGAAAAGGAAACAATCGGAAATACACTCTTTGCCAAATGTGGAGAAATGACCCAAATCCCATCTCCTATCTCACCCTCAGCCCTCAGGGTTGTGATTCTGATTGCCAGTCACACCGGTAGTGCCTGTTGTCGATGTGACAGTGAAGAGCCCATCGGCCAGCAAGATTGCAGTACACTCATGTTAACACTCATGTGAAACACGGGCCACTCATACACTCCTGACTACACTACTAAGCAGTAGTAGCTAACCCATTTTGGACAGGCAGTAGGGACTCCTGACTCCTAACTATGGATAAGTGATGGAAGCTCTTTTGCGAAATAACAGATTAGGAAATGGATAGTTTTTTTGGCGCCAGAAGGTATCAAGCCACTAAAATCTTGGCCAACAGAAAAGGGCCAGGCATCAAGATGCACAGAACAGGGAAACAGCACACAAACTAAAACGAAAATCAAGAAATGTCAATCCTAGTAGATCATCATCATTTGACAAATAGAAGAAGCATGTGCAACATCACGTATGGATATATGCACATCCCACATTCCTCATCTGCCGATAAGTTGCCAGCTTGTACCATCTCTGAGCCTACATGTCTGTGACAAATTGTCAGCAAACTGAACCATACAACTCAGCCAGTCAGAAACCCTTCCATAGCAAGCTTGCTCTTGAGAACCCTCCCAACTATGTCAACATCACCCTTAAAAACCACTCAACATTTCTGTTATACTCATCTAAGTATCTAACTATTCTAGGTCCAGTTTTCCTATCCACGCAGAGAAACAGGGCAACCCCAACTATCTGACAAACTCCAGCAGAAGATTATAATCTAACACAAACAAGACATCATTGATGTCCAACTAACACAGCTCTGAATAAAGGAAGCCCCAAACACCCTAGAATAACTAAAGGGGCAAATGTGCAGATCCCACCACTTCAAAGGAGCCACCTTTGTGAATCAAGAGTTCTGGACTACCAAAATTATTCGAGATTCGAGAAATGCTTAATGCTTCCTAAGTAGCTTCTCCAACCCCTAAAGCTAGGAATGGTGAGCAAAGTTAACAGTGTAACATTAAAAAACACCTTTAGGAGCGAAAGGATGCAGGCAAAATGTCATTTTTTGGGGCTGTGACACAGAAGAAGTTTGAAAATCCTTCCCACTATCGAACCATTATAGCGTTTTACAGTGATGTTTTCAGAGAGAGAAAGCAAATCGGAAATGACACTAAGCTCTATCTTTCAAATCCCATGTCCTAAACGAAAACCTTTGAAATGGAGGAGAAAGTCACAGCTTACCCTGACTAAAATGACATCTTTACGCATCACACAAAAACACTCTTCCATGGAAACAACCGCAGATGAGGAAGCAAATATGGGGGGTGGGAATAAAATCGCACAAACCTGGAGCTCCCGCTCGACGAGGCGATCTCCTCCGCTCCTCTCTCCCCCTCCGCCTCCGTCTCACCAAACAGCTCCTCGTATGGCAGCGCGAAGTCCCCGAAGTCGAAGCGGCCAAAGATCTCTCCGTAGTCCCCCGCGCCGGCGCGTCCGAAGAAACCGTCGTCGGCCCCGATCGCGGCCACAGGCGGCAGGTCAAGGAACGGGATGGAGCACGTGGTGGCTACGCCCCCGAACACCTCGGCGTAGTCCGGCGGCGCGCCCCCAAACGGCG
>ASSH01052486.1:0-16252 GCA_000418225.1 Zizania latifolia
ATTTTCTATTTTCTGAAAATAAAAATGGGCCGGGCTGCTACAGTACCAAACAGTGACCATAATTCATAGAAAATCCATTTGCGCTCCGATTAGCTCTGTTCAAGTTTCTAAAAAATTTCAAAAATTCTAAACTTTAAGTCAGTGCAGATTAAAAATGTTTTCATGAAAATTTTGTGTACTTTTATTTATGTATTGTTATTTATACCGTAGTTGTCGATCTCAAAGACCCGCAGAATTTCAACCCCGAAGACTCGGAATACTTTTTAGTCTAAGGTAAGTATTCCTTTAATCATGTTTGTTTCTATGATTGCCAAATTACTTTTGTACAAATGCATGTTTAGGATACACTTACACATACGTTCAAAATTATCGACGATCGTCAAGCGTGATTACATCAACTAAAACCTAAAACTTGTCACACTAGTCTTTCTTTGTATATTGATAACCTTATTAACCACAAAGATTGGTATAACCTTTCTAATATTGTGACGTGGGTTATACGCAATCAATTTTTTATCTTTTATTTCATATCAAATACAATCATTGAAATGAATGAATCATGTGGGATAAAATAGGTTTCGAAAAAATGTTTTGAAAACGGTACTAAGTACCGGTTGTGTTAAAAGCAAATGAAAAAGAAGTATTTTGTGTAAAAATTGCTATGAGTCGTCATCGCCTTTCGAGGCCTGACTTCGAGTGACGTATAAAGATCGATTCCTTGGAAAAAATGGCATGCACACTAAAGTGCAATCTTACGGGTATTATGGGATGTCCCTGGTTAAGTACTTAGTAGATTTAGGATCACTTAATTATTAATAGATGTAAAATCGTCGGGGTGTCTCATTGGTTTGTGAGGTCCTACTCAGACGTGATTTTTTTGTGATGAATTGTTGGAGATTAAGGTGACAGGGAGACGGAGTAAGGCAGTCTGAGCACCCGCAGAATTTTAGGGGAGGAGCCGAGGCTGCCTAATCTTTGATCAAGAGGGACCCCTCTATGTGGTAATAGGTTATCCTAGGTCAGTTTTAGAAAGATCTTGTCACGAACCTCCTCTACAGGGATGCTAAGTTATGGGGAGGCTACGCTAGCGCTAATTTTAAAAAATTTACCTGTTCGCCTAGAAACCATGCGTATAATAGGATCATATAACATTATCTCTAGCCACGGAACGCGCTAGGGCAGCGGAAGTAGAGTTGATGAAGCGCGTTCTCGATCAGCTCTGTTTAGTTTCGTCCGTTCGTCAGCGATGAAGACGACGTAGTCCGGTGATCTCCACGGGAGAAGATCAACACCGTAGTAGCAGTGACGCCTCTACGGTATCCACACGTACAGGGACGGGATCACCTCAAGCTAATATGCTAGTACCGCGCGAGAGATTTAGGGGAGAGATGGCCAAAACCGGTGTAGCTAGGAGAGGTGGCGGTTAGGGTTAGGTCGAATCAACAACAGCCTATTCGTCCTAGTATCTCCTCTCCTTATATAGTGCCCTCTTATGCGCCTTTAATCAGTATTAAAGCCCAACAGATCTAATTTATTCGTTTGGCACGGAACTTCTGAAAATAACATTCTGTACGAATTTATTTCTGCCTAGAACTTTCGGACACCAGAACTTTTGGCCTAACCGGAACTTCTGCATCCAGAACTTCCGGTACAACTGGAACTTTCGAAAATAACATTCTGTATCGAATTTTTTTTTACCCAGAAGTTTCGGTTCTACCCGGAACATCTGGTTCATCCAGAATTCATCTTTTAGGCATGTCCGGAATTTCTGGTACAACCGAAACTTTCGGTTCCTCTAGAAACCGAAACCGAAACTGAAACTGGGGCTGACCAGGAACTTCCGGTCTAACCGGAACTTTCGGATGCTCCAGAACCTAGAACTTCCAACCTCAAGCCAGAACTTTCGGTTCCCCAGAATTTTGTTGGCATATTTTCATCAATCTCTCACTTGCACAAACAGCCGCTACCTGGAAATCTTTTTCAGATCACTGATAAATAGCGATACCTAGCAGCATATGTTGATCCTCGAAAGCATATAAAATCAAAATCATATTTTCTGAACCTTGATATACTCATGCACCAATCCCTTTACAACACGACATCAGTCAAGCTCAAGGCGAGATTCGTGCCACCCTTATTGATAGCTCGACACTTCACTCGATCAAGTAGTGGATTAATCATGATCAACTCTTTGATCATAGTGGCATGACCATGCACTTTTTCAATCCAACTTTTTCGAGGGGCTTAGAGACGTTTCTCCCGTTATTTAGGAGGGGTAAATTCAGAGACGTTTCTCCCGTTATTTAGGAGGGGTAAATTCCATCTTGACCGCTCACATCCCATGACATATTTCATAACATACTCGAAAGCAACCTTTATAACTACCCAGTTATAGAATAGCGTTTGGAAGCCCCTAAGTGTGCACTACACATTCTAGAATTAATGACGATCTCAGGTCTAAGGATTCTGTAGGTACACTATTTGAGATGACAACTGATGTCACATTCAAAATAACAATCCCAACAGTATCTCAAAGTGGGTCTATCCAACTCCATGTTCACTAACATGAGTCCACATCACTGATTTGACATCTTCATATTTATGATTCGCGAAACATGATCATCAGACAGATGTGCTAATCTATAAATCATCACTGTCCCACATGACGATATGAGATTAGGGATTATTTAGAATAACATCGTGATAATATAAAAAGTTTCACAAATAAGTCACATACTTACTGATCAATGTAAAAGACATTTATTCAAGGAACAAGATAATCAATTATCTAAATGTACATTAGCATAGACAAGATACCTTTTCTCACATACACTAGACTTACTCACATAAGTATCTAATACTCATGGAGCTCAAGTACGCCTTATACTTGGGCTGCGAGAGAGGTTTCGTCAGTGGATCGACAATATTTAAATCCGTGTGCACCTTGCATATCTTTACATCACCTCTATCTATGATCTCTCGGATGAGGTGATAGCACAGTCGTATATGCTTAGACTTCTGGTGTGACCTAGGCTCCTTGGCTTGCGCAATGGCATCACTATTATCATAATAGAGGTGCACTAGACTGGACGCACTAGGGACAACACCCAACTCAGAAACAAACTCTCTGATCTAAACAGCCTCATTCGCAGCTTCAGAAGCTGCAATGTACTCGGCCTCCGTTGTTGAATCTGCAACCGTTTCTTGCTTGGAACTCTTTCAACTCACTGTGCCTCCATTAAAACAAAACATAAATCCAGACTACGATCATGAATCGTCCTTATCGGTTTAAAAACTAGCGTCGGTGTAACCATTTACAACGAGCTCCTCCTCACCTCCATAGACTAGGAACATCTCCTCAGTTTTTCTCAAGTATTTAAGGATACTCTTTACTATCGCCCAGTGACTTTCACCCGGGTTTGATTGGTATCTGCTCGTAACACTTAGAGCATAAGAAACATCTGGGCGTGTACAAAGCATGGCATACATGATGGATCCGATTGCGGAGGCATACGGGATCACACTCATCTTCTTTAGCTCATCAAGTGTCAAAGGACACTGATTCTTACTGAGAGTAACACCACGTGACATTGGCAGAAAACCTTTCTTGAAATTCTGCATATTGAACCGTTTCAATACCTTGTCAATATGCATGTTTTGGCTTAATCCAATTAGCCTTCTCGATCTATCTCTATAGATCTTTATGTCTACAATGTATGCTGCCTCTCTAAGATCTTTCATTGAGAAACTTTTTCGCAACGAAGATTTGACAGCATCAAGCATTGGAATATCATTTCTGATCAATAATATGTCATCTACATATAAAACCAGAAATACAAGTGCGCTCCCACTAGCCTTTTTGTAAATACAGGGCTCTTCATTTTTTATGAAACCAAACCCTTTGATCACTTCATCAAAACGAAGATTCTAACTAAGCCTGCTTCAGCCCATAAATAGACCTTTGCAGCTTGTAAACTTTCCCAGCATTCTTTGGATCGTCAAGACCTTCAGGCTATGTCATGTACACATCCTCACTAAGGTTTTCATTAAGGAAAGCCGTTTTGACATCCATTTGCCATATCTCATAGTCATAATATGTGGTAATTACTAGGATAATCCGGATAGACTTTAGCATTATGACAGGCGAAAATATTTCATCATAATCAACACCTTGAATCTGTCTGAAAGCTTTCGCCACCAATCGTGCCTTACAGATATGAATATTTCCATCAACGTCTATTTTTTTCTTAAAAATCCATTTACACCATCAGGTGGATCGAACAAGTTTCAAACTTGATTCTCTCGTATGGATTCTAACTCGGATCTTATGGCTCCAATCTATTTCTTAGAGTCTGGTCCCATCACTGCTTCCGAATAGGTCTTAGGTTCATCATTGTCCAACAATAATATGTCACGCTGCCCAATGGTTAAAAATGCAAACCGCTCGGGCGCACCACTCAACCTCTCCGACCGCCGTGGGGCTAGTGTCTCGACAACAGGTTCTGCAACATCTTGCATATCGAGTTGCGGTTCAGTAAGAGCTGAAACACTTTCTAGTGGTTCTCGAACCTCGTCGAGTCGCATCATGCTCCCGCTAACCTCTTTTGAGAGAAACTCTTTCTCAAGAAAAATACCATTCCGACGACAAACACTTTGTCTTCTTCTCGTTTATAGAAGTAATATCCCTTGGTTTCCCTAAGATATCCCACAAAGAAGCATTTATCAGATTTAGGAGTGAGCTTGTCAGACGTAAACGTTTTACATAGGCCTTACAACCCTATATCTTTAGAAAAGACAACCCAGAACGCTTCCCAGTCCATATCTTATATGGTGTCATCTCTACAGATTTAGATGGAACCCTATTTAATATGAAAGCAGCAGTTTCTAGAGCGAATCCCCAAAAGGACAATGGAACATCAGATTGACTCATCATTGATCGGACCATGTCTAACAAAGTTCGGTTCCTCTGCTCGGACATCCCATTCCATTGGGGCGTGCCTGGTGGAGTCAGATGTGAAACAATTCTACACTGCTTTAGATGATCAATAAACTCATGAATCAAATATTCACCACCACGATCCGATCGTAGAAATTTAATTGTCTTGCTTGTATGATTTTGTACCTTATTCTGGAACTCCTTGAACTTTTTAAAGGATTCTGACTTATGCCTCATTAGGTAGATGTAACCAAATCTACTAAAGTCATCGGTAAAAGTGATGAAGTACTGAAAACCACCTCTGACCGTAGAACTCATTGGTCCACATACATCAGTATGTACAATGACCAATAATTCACTTGCCCTCTCACTTTGGGCAGTGAAAGGCGTCTTTTGGTTCATTAGGATGGGGTCCTATAGAACATATTTATTTTTCTCCTACTTGAGAACAATTCTCAAGTTTCTATACCAGCCAGTAAAGTTTGTTCTAGAAAGCTTTTCCTTTTCAAGAATTGATCGTATATTAAAATTAGAAGTGTTCTTAGTGAAAGTTGCCTAGAGGAGGGTGAATAGGCGATCTGAAAATTTCTTGCGGAAAACGATTAGTTCTAAAACCCCAAGCTCATTTCTCAACTCACAAAACCGTTGCTCATCTAGAGGCTTGGTAAATATATCGGCGGGTTGTTTTTCGGTTCTCACATGACTTAGGCTAATATCTCCCTTGATCTCGTGATCTCTCAAAAAATGATGGCGAATATCAATGTAATTGGTTCTTGAGTGTAGGACAGGGTTGTTGGCTATTTTGATTGTACTCTCATTGTCACACAATAATGGAATTTTGTTTATGTTGTACCTAAAGTCTTTCAAAGTTTGTTTCATCTAAAGGAGTTGAGCACAACAACTACCGGCTCCTACATATTCGGCTTCGGCGGTGGATAAAGCAACTGGATTTTATTTCTTGGAAGACCATGAAACAAGAGAACTTCCAAGAAATTGGCAAGTTCCAGTAGTGCTTTTCCTATTCACTTTGCAACCGGCATAATCGGAGTCCGAATAGCCAATTAAATCAAAGGTTGAGCCTTTCGGATACCAAAGTTCTGGGTTTGGAGTGTGAACCAAATATCTCAAGATTCTCTTAACGGCAATCAAATGAATGTCTTTTGGTGTAGCTTGAAATCTTGCGCATATGCAAACACTAAGCATTATATTCGGTCTAGATGCACATAAATACAATAAGGAACCTATCGTGGAGCAGTATACCTTTTGGTCGACATCGGTTCTTTTTGGATTTTGGTCAAGATTGCTATTGGCTTGCATGGGGGTCTTGATGGATTTGACACTTTCTATGTCAAACTTCTTTAGCATATCTTTGATGTACTTCGTTTGACAAATGAATGAGCCTTCCTTGAGTTACTTAATTTGGAATCCAAAAAAAAAACTTCAACTCACTCATCATCGATATCTCAAACCTTTTAGTCATTATCCTATTAAACTCTTCACAAAAGTCTTTATTTGTAGAACCAAATATAATGTCATCGACATATATTTGGCAAACAAAGAAATCACTATTGAAGCGCTTAATGAAGAGAGTAGGATCGGTTTTACCTATTTCAAAGTCTTTCTTTAAAAGAAAATCTCTAAGGCACTCATACCGTGCTCTAGGTGCTTACTTAAGCCCACAGAGCGCCTTTTGGAGTTGAAACACATGATTTGGAAACTTGGGATCTTCGAAGCCGGGTGGTTGCTCCACATACACCAATTCAGAAATTAGCCCATTTAAGAATGTGTTTTTTCACGTCCATTTGATATAGCTCGAAATCATGGTGAGTTGCATAGGCTAATAAAATTTGAATTGGTTCTAGCCTAGCAACGGGAACATAAGTCTCACCAAAGTCTAAATCTTCGATTTGCGTGAAACCTTGAGCAACTAACCTCGCTTTGTTCCTTGTGACCATGCCGTGCTCGTCTTGCTTGTTGCGGAAGATCCATTTGGTGCCGATCACGTTTTGCTTCGGTCTTTCCACCAACTTTCACACTTCATTTCTCTTGAAGTTGTTGAGCTCTTCTTGCATGGCCATCACCTAATCCGTGTCTTCAAGAGCTTCTTCTATCTTTAGAGATTCTAAAGAAGACACAAAAGAGTAACACTCACAAAAATTAGCAATACGTGAGCGAGTTGTTACCCCTCTTTGTATGTCTCCAAGGATGTTGTTCACGGGATGATCTCTTTGAATGCTTTGGTGGACTCTTAGGTGTTGTGCGGGTTGTTGAATAAACTCTTCATGGATTTCTTGATCTTTATCCAACACCCCTTGCTCTTGAGTCTCTTGGGTTTGACTTTCATTTACTTGAGGTTCTTGTTAATCCATAGGTGCTTATTCTCTTGGCCTTATGTGTCCAATTTGTATATTCTTGATTGTTTCACATAGAGGTTCTTCTTCGCCTATAATACTTGGATCAACTTGCTCTACTTGAGAGCTATTAGTTTCATCAAATATCACATCCCTAGTGACTTCAACAATACCCGAGGTTTTGTTGAATACACGATAGGCACGCACATTTGACTCGTAAACGACCAAGAACCCTTCATCTACCTTAGAGGCAAACTTTGAACTTCTTGGCTGTTTACATAAGATAAAACACTTACTTCCAAAAACTCTAAAGTATAAAACGTTAGGTTTGTTACCGGTTAGGAGTTCGTATGCCGTCTTCTTGAGGATCTTATGGAGGTAGAGACGGTTTATGGCATGGTATGTGGTGTTGATTGCTTCGGCCCAAAAGATGTCCGAAGTCTTATTGTATTCATCAAGCATTGTTCTTGTCGCATCCATTTTGAGGTGGATCTTATGGAGCGAAAAACTCGTGCTTGATGTCTTCTCTATCAAGAAAGTCTTTAATTTGATTGTTTTTGAATTCACTTCCATTGTCACTTCTTACTTTCTTGATCTTGACTTTATATTCATTTTAGGTTCTTCTTGCAAAACTTTTAAATATTCCTTCTGTTTCACTTTTGTCATGCAAAAAGAATACCCAAGTAAAATGAGAATAATCATCGATAATTATAAAACTGTATTTGTTACCGCCGATACTTAAGTAGGCCACGGGTCCAAATAAATCCATGTGTAGGAGCTCGAGTGGCCTTCTTGTTGTCATGATGTTCTTTGCGGTGTGCGGCGCTTCAACTTACTTTCCGGCTTGACACGCGTTACATAATTTATCTTTCTTAAATAAGACATTTGTTAGTCCTAGGATGTGATCCCATTTGAGAAGTTTTGATAAGTTCCTCATACTAACATGAGCTAGTCGGCGATGCTATAAGCAACCCATGCTAGACTTGGCCATAAGGCAAGTTTCAGGTTCAACCTTATCTAGTTTAAAATCAACTAGATAGAGTTTTCCCTTTAACCTAACCGTGAAAGCTATGGAATTGTCACTTCTTCTCAAAACGGTTAAACCCTCATTAGAAAATACACAATTATACCCCATCTTACACAATTATGAAATGGAAAGTAAATTGTAATTTAAAGACTTAACTAAAAGAACATTTAAAATTGAGAAATTGTTTATGATAGCAATTTTACCTATACCCATTACCTCTCCTTTTCTATTGTCACCAAATAAAATGGACTCATGTTGATTTTGGTTTGGTTAAAATGATATGAGCATTCTTTTCTCTCCGGTCATATGGTGGGTGCATCCACTATCCATCATCCAACTTGATCCACAGGAGGTATATTCCTACAAGAGAATTAGTTCTTTGTTTTAGATACCCAAATCTTTTTGGGTCCTTCAACGTTAGTCACAAGTACTTTAGGAATTCATACACTTCTTAATGGTTTTTTATTTTTATTGCCTATAAATTAAGCAACCATTTTACCACGGTGGTTTCTCCTAATCAAGTATGAGACATAGAAGGTGGTTTGTGAGGCATAAGGCTTGTTCTTCATCTTCTTTGAAGCTTGGCCTTCCCTCACAAACTCAATTACCTCTTTACCTTTATTCGTTCTTTTAGGAGTGAGCTTGGTCTCATTTGGGTGATAGAAAAGCCCACGCTTCTCGATATTGCTTTGGGCATTGAGGGTCTTGTATAGGGCGTCCTTTGACTTATAGGCTTTCATACACCCAAAACTTAGCAAGGTGCCAAGCCTCTCATTTTTTTCTAAGGACCTCTATTTCCTTCATGTTAGTCTCATAAGCAATGATATCAATGTTATAGCATTTTGAACATCCATTACTTATGGAAGCAATAGAAGGATTAGAGTTGGGTTGGGACATTAGAGACGCAATCCTCTCTTCAAGACTCTTGTTGGATTCATCTAGAATCATAACCTCGCTATTGAGAGTTTTGAGGGTTTCCTCTAAGTTTAGATTAGCTTCCTTGACTAAACTATTAAGATTAGTCAATTTCTCTACACTCTTCTTTTCCTTAGCAAGAAGCAGCTCAAGATCAACATTCTTTTCTTTTTAAAGAACAAACAAAGCTTCTTGTTTTTTAAGAGTTGCTTCTTGTGACTCTATTGTTTCCGTAAGTTGTTTAAATTTGATTCTAACTTGTTTACTCATGGTTTTAGGTATTACTTCATTAACTCAAGATTCATCATCACTATCATCACTAGCATCATCTTTATCTAGAGCTTTAGATAGTACCTTCTTATTCTTAGCTATGAAGCAGTTGGGGGAGATAATGTTGTCGTCGTCGCTTAACTCTCTAAAGAGTAAAGGTCTTGGAGGTGTTTGGTTGGCGATGACGACGGTGACAACTCCTTTCTTGCAAGAATCAGACTCCGATTCCGACTCGGACTCAGAATTGGAATCCCATTCTTCACCAATGTGAGCATGGCCACTCCTCTTTCACTTCTTGTACTTGTGTCTTTCTTTACTATCTTTATCTTTCTTCTTCTTAGGGCAATCAGCTATGAAGTGATCAAGATCATCACACTCATAGCAATCCTTCTTGGATTGCATCTTCTTAAACTTGTCATGTCTTTTCTTGTACTTGTCGAATCCGTCATTTCTCATGAATTTCTTGAACTTCTTAACGAATAGGACAAGTTCTTCATCTTCGCTCTCGTCACTTGATTCTTTCCTCTTCTTGGCCTTTAGTGCCACATCCTTGCCCTTGTTACTATGGAGTTTGGCAATGTCTTTGACTTCTTTAGCTTCTTCCTCTATAAGCTCATGTGCTATGATTCTTCCTAGCACATCGCTTGAAGTAATCTTCTTGAAGTACTTGCGCTCCCGAATCAAGGTGACCAAGGTGGGGTTCCTTGGCGCTATTGCACGGAGCAATCGTTTGATCACCACATGATCGGTCATCTCTTCACTTTTAAGTCTCTTTATCTTGTTGACCAAGACCATGAGATGGTCATATATTTCTTAGGGAGTCTCATCGTCTTCCATGATAAATCTTTCAAGCTTCTCTTCGAGGAGCTCTATTTTGGACTCCCTCACGGTTAATGTACCTTCATGGGCAACTTGCAAGGTTTCCCATATTTTTTTGGCTTCTTCAATACCATCAACTTTGTTGAACTCTTTGGGGCTCAATGCGGCAAGTATGACACTAGCCACTTGAGCATTGTGATGGATGGCTTGCTCTTCTTCGGTAGTCAAGTTCTTGGATTCCAAAAGGGTATATTTAATATCTAAACCTATGCAAATAATTTTCCATATATTTGGATGCTTGGAAATAAGATGCAGTTTTATTTTATGCCTCCATGCTGCATAGTATGTACCATCGAAGTAGGGTGCACGACCGATTGGCACGGAGATATAATTATTAATGGGATTAAGCTTAGAATAATCAAAAGGATATCTTGCTCCTTTTAGTGTATTGTTGCTATCCTTGGATGAGACCAATGATGATGACCTAGATCCGGATCCGTCCGCATTCCTCTGTGGAGATTCGTCCGACATCGTTTCTCTTCAAGCGGTTAGGCCTTTGAGAAGAGTTGAAATCTGATACCAATTAAAAGTTGCCTAGAGGGGGGGGTGAATAGGCGATCTGAAAATTTCTTGCGGAAAACGATTAGTTCTAAAACCCTAGGCCCGGAAGTTCCGACTGGAATCGGAAGTTCCGGGGCATCAGAAGTTGGCAGAACTTCTGGCGGTCTGGAAGTTCCGACTGTAGCCGGAAGTTCCGGGTAGGCCAGAAAAAACTTAGAACATATATAAAATTTAATCTAGCCAACAAAGTAAATGAATACAAGTATGAGCAATATTGTTTGCTACAACTTTTACACAGGAATATGTTCTATAACTCAACTAGCAAGTAGATCAAACAATATGAAGATATGAGCTAGTAAGAACACGAAGAACACAATGAACACAAGTGAATATTTCCCGGAGTTTGGATCCACCGATCTTACGTCTCCGTTGAGGGGCCCCAAAAGGCCGGGTCTCTTTCAACCCTTTTCCTCATCAAGCCTTAACCGAAGTTAAGTTTGGATTTCCACTAGTTACCTTGTCAAAGCCAAGGTAGAGCTTGTACAAATTTCTCCGGGCACATCACAATCTCCTTGGGTGCTCATGGAGACGCCTAGCCGTTTAGGATGTAGCACCTCCAAGAGTAACAAATCCGTTGAAAGGCTTGTAGGGCCAAATATTTGTGCTCAAGATTTATCAAGAAAATTAACGAACTCAACCACCCAAAATCTTCTCAAAAGATGGAGCAAGGAGTTTGCTAGAAGATTTGTTTTGCACTCTCAAACCAAATCTCAAAGATTTGCTCTAGATCTAGCTTTGAATGACAGAGAGAGTTTAGGGTTTTTAGCTCTAGGGTTCTTGGAGTTCTTCAGGTGAGAGATAGAGCTGTTTGAAATGGGGTGAGAGGGTATTTATACCCCTCACTCAAAAACTGGCCGTTTGAAGATATTTTGCAACTGTTCATCCGGAAGTTCCTGTACTAGCTGGAAGTTCCGGGATGAAAAACAAATTCAAACAGAACAGCAATTTCGGAAGTTCCGAGTTAAAAATAAAACCGATATAGAAGGTTCATTTCGGAAGTTCCGGGCTTAACCGGAAGTTCCAGGCCAAATATAAATCGGATACAGAAGGTTTATTTTGGAAGTTCCAGGCTTAACCGAAAGTTCCGGGCCAAATAAAAATCGGATATAGAAGATTCATTTTGAAAATTCCGGGCTTAACCGGAAGTTCCAGACCAAATAAAAATCGGATACAGAAGGTTCATTTCGGAAGTTTCGGGCTTAACTAGAAGTTCTGGGCCGACTGGAAAATTCAGAAATTAGTTTGAACCAATTCAATAATCATTCAAAAAGATTTTTATTTAAGCACAAAGCTTCAGAATAACTTTTAACGTATCCCTCTTTATAGAACGGTGGTCCTAGACTCAATGTCAAAAGTAATTCAACATTTTGCACCTTTGAGCCTATTTTGGACTAATCAGAGTTTTTTTTCAAAATTGTTTCAATTGTAACGCCATTTTTCGTGACTTCTCTGCATACAACTCATCAATGAGATTAGTAGCTTTTGATCATCATTGTCATTAATACACCAAAATTAATTAGGGGCCTAGATGCACCAAGATGTACTTTCACTTAGTAGTAGATGCCATGATCTATAATAAAAATGCAAGGTTCAGCACTATACTATGTGAATCTTCTATCAAATAAAAGATGTTTCACTATATGTAAAATGATCGATATCCCTCTAACGACATATAGTGGCATAAGATCCATATTCAACTAATTTCTAGTGAGATTTGGTATCACTGCTAGCAGATTAGTGACATAAGTAAGTAACAACTTGCTAATCACATCCTACGTGACTCTTGTTCGTTGGGGTAGCATCCTATGCCTCGACGCCCAACTCCATGCCCTAAAGCCCAAAGCCGTTTTGATAGCTTTGTTAAGCAAATCAATACTATGCATGTGGTTGTCCGACATCCACCCTAACCAGTTAAGATAAAAGATGGTACCCTGCTTTGGCAGACCCACCATACAATGATCAAAACCTTTGTAGGTGCAGTTATTGAAAAAGGCATCAAAGTTCTTAATTTTCTGAGGGAAACTATTCTAATATGGTAACGATGCCTACCACACACAAAAATATGGAAGAATAGTATGACAGGAACATAAGTAAACATCACATGCAATCATATTAACTGTGACATAGTATGGCTCTTTTCACATGGTGATCTCTATCTGCATGGTTCTTGTCCTTTGGATCATCATGCTTCAGGCCTCTATGAATTTGTATCGGTCTATTATACCTAATAGCACTATACTAATTATATGAGAAGAAACATCACATGTTGACGCTCAGGTCGTACAACATTTGAACAGCCTTAGGCTGCAATTAACCATGACACGCAGGCTATAAAAATTGCATGCTTGTATCTTATACATTGCAAGGCCATACCAGTCACAACATTCTCTATAAAAATAAGTTAGACGTAGAATCTACATGTGACTGAACAATACGTGGAACTTTCGGCTCAAAGGCCCGGAACTTTCAGTCGAAGGGCCCGGAACTTCCGAGTCAAACCCGGAACTTCCGAAATCAACCTTCTGTATCGAATTTATTTTGGCCTGGAACTTCCGGGTCACACCCGGAACTTCCTAAAATAACCTTCTGTTTTGAAGTTTATTTCGGCCCAGAACTTCCGGGTCACACCCGAAACTTCTGAAAATCCGACACAAAAACAATAGATTTAATCTATTTTCACCACATATCACTTATATGTGATCGATCCATATTGAACACTACGCACGTAGGCTCTGATACCACTGTTGGGTTATGAGGAGGTTACGTTAGCGCTAATTTCAAAAAGTTTACCCCGTTCGTCCAGGAACCATGCATATAATGGGATCATAGATCATTACCTCTAGCCACGAAACGCGCTAGGGTAGCGGAAGTAGAGCTGATGAAGCACGTTGTTGATTAGCTTCGCTCAGTTCCGTCCGTTCATCGGCGATGAAGACGACGTAGTCCGGTGATCTCCACGGGAGAAGATCAGCACTACAGTAGCAATGGCGTCTCTATGGTATCCACACGTACAGGGACGGAATCACCTCAAGCCGGTATGCTAGTACCGCGCGAGAGATTTAGGAAAGAGATGGCCACAATCGGTGTAGCTAGGAGAGATGGCGGCTAAGGTTAGGTCGAATCAACAGCAGCCTTTTCATCCTACCCCCTCCTCTCCTTATATAGTGCCCTCTCATGGGCCTTTAATCAGTATTAAAGCCCAACAGATCTAATCTGTTCGTCTGGTCTGGAACTTCCGGTCCTAACCGGAACTTCTGAAAATAACATTTTGTATGAATTTATTTCTGCCCAGAACTTTCGGTCCTAACCAGAACTTTTGGTCCAACCAGAACTTCCAAAAATAACATTCTGTATCGAATTTATTTCGACCCGAAAGTTTTGGTTCCACCCGGAACTTCCAGTTCGTCCAGAATTCACTTTTCAGGCATGCCCGGAACTTTCGGTCCAACCGGAACTTCCGGTTCCTCCAGAAATCAAAACTGAAACTAGGGCTGGCCCGGAACTTCTGGATGCTCCAGAACCCGAAACTTTCGACCTCAAGCCAGAACTTCCGGTTCCCCAGAATTCTCTTGGGCATATTTTCATCACGGGATAGTAGGAGTAAGCTCGTGTCGTAAGGGTAAAGTGTATACCTTCAACTAAAGTATAATCTGTTCGAACAGCCGTGTCCACGGTTATGGACGAGTGTCATGATTGTTGCCCATACGTAGTGTTTGATTTTATAAATGATAATGAGTTATGGGTTAGGAAGCGTTACCAGAGTACATCATCGAGGTGTACGGACAGCCTTTGTGGTTAGGAACGAGCTTATGTAGCTCGGGAAGTCGTATGGCTTTATAGCGAGAGGGTGAGGTTCAACTCTAGGTTGAGAGATTAAATATGTTTTGGTAAGCGAAAAAAATCTATCCGATGGAGGGGTAGACCAGTACCGGAGTAAAGTAAAACTAATTGAAAGTGATGATGTGGTGAGTTGATGGTTTCATTGGGGATTTGTTGTAAAGCAATCCCGTGATGGAAAAGTGAAGGGTGATTTAAGGAAAATTTGAAGGATTATTGTGGAAAATTTAGAAGATGTTGAATCAGGGGTTCGCTCTAAGTTTTCAAATATTAATTATTATTGCTTGGGTCAAGGTAGAGATTGGGGCCTCTACCATTGGGCATGGTACACTTAGTATTTAAAACTTGCATATCTTTATAAACCTCAGCCGCCCTTATTCTAACTTATCTATAAACTTTTCCAAGACTTGCTGAGTACGTATGTACTCACCCCCTGCTCCCCCAGATATTGAAGGTCAAGAAAAGGAGGAGCCTTTTGGTACCATTCTAGAAGAAGTCATTGGGAGATGAATGCATAGTAGAAGAATAGGATTTCGCTCCTAGTTTCTAATTAGGAGTTGAGTAGTATTTTATAAAAGGTCTAAAGAACTTCCGCTGCTTGTTTTGTCTATTTTGTGCCGCGAGGTATGCCTCATATGGCTTTTGTAAAATATTAGTGTAATAATTTGATCGGGCTTGCTATGAAACTATCGTTGAAATAATGAAATGTCGGCAACGATGTTGAATTGTTTCGAATCGTAGCCTCTCGTCTCGGTACGACAAAGTCCGTACGAGGCGGGACGTTACACTACTCCGTCCCATAATATTATAATCTAGTACCGGATGCGATATTTTATAGTACAAATAGGCACTGCCCATATTCGTTGTTTGTATTATAAAATATCTTATCTGGTGCTAGATTGCAATATTATGGGACGGATGGAGTAATATACAACTACTACTATCATTTAAATTTTATCCTATATATTACAACTTCTAACCTTAAAAATGAATTTTTCTCCAAAACTTCTCATAATGCCCCCTAGCAATACTACTTATTTTACCTACAGTAAATCCCACACACTATCATTCTCAAATATTAACGAAAGATACTAATGTCTTTTTACTTTTTTTCTTAATACTAATATTAAAACCTAAAAATGATTATATATCATAATAATAATAATGTTTATAGAATCTAAAAATAAACTAGAATACTAAACGCGGGCGTGTAGTTGGTGGCTGTTTCTAGATTCTGCTTTGGTTTTGTTGATGTCTTTTTGCACTTAACACGGCCCATCCACTGGGCTTCTTCTTACGCCTCTTCCGAGGGCGGTCCACCTAAACATGAACAGTCATACTATCACTCTTATCCGCACGTGAAGCTCTCTCACCTGTCATTGTTAGTTTGTTACCAGATGACTGATCTTGTTACGTAGCAGCATCAAGTTAGACCGATTAAGCAAAACCAAACTGCTGAGATTAAATGCCCAGATC
>KE372003.1:0-19453 GCA_000418225.1 Zizania latifolia
CCACTCCGCCGCCGCCATCGCCTGATCCGCACCAAACGGCCGCGTTGGGTCGCACCGGATCTGCGCTGGCTTCTTTCGTTGAGAGGCAGAGAGAAGCGCGCTGGCTTCTTTCGTTGAGAGGGAGAGAAGGCAGAAGGCAGGAGTTTGAGAGAGAGAATGAGAAGGGGAAGAGAAAGAGAGAGTAATGCAGCCTACACCCTCCTGTCCCCTCTGCTCTCTCGTGCGTGGTGGAGAGATCTGTAAAATAACTTTTCATGTAGTCTCTGCTCTTTCCAATGCACTTTTACAACTGTTGGGCAGTATAGAGCTGAACGCTAGTTGGCAGTGGGGAAAAAGAGGACATGGATAGAAAGACAGCCAATGGCTAGCAATGTTTATCTTAAAACAATAATTGTTTTCATGTTAAGTATGAATAATATATTATTTAACTATCTAGTGGCCGATTAATTGGTCGACCGATTAATTCAGTTAATCCCCCGATTAACCGATTAATCTCTACTCGGTGGTCGACCGATCAGCTACCGATCACCGATTTTTCTAACACTGTTGTGTGCATCCCTAGTTGGTGTAGAGGCTATAAATTATGCTTGCTTCCATTATCTATAAGGGAATATATACATGAAGTAGAATCACCTAACCCCATCCTTACTGAGCCTTCTCATCTCATTTCACCTTTCTCAGCAACCAAATGCTACCTAGGTTTGCGTACAGGTTAACCTGTCTTGGACTTGCCTCCTGACTAGTCACGGTTGAGCTATGGCCATCGTTAATATCCTATTGCCAACAAATGTGCCATATTATATAGCATGTCTCATATTCTTTTTGTGTTGACTAGGACAATAAACTAGTACAATAATGCCTAATAATCTATTTCTTCATATTTCAGTCAAAGAGCCTGGTCCTGATGAGTGATAACAAGAGATATCGTCCAGTTTTCTTTAGAAAGGTCAGGATAATTTCTTAATGTTTCCCTTGTAAACCTGAGTTATCCTTTTTTTCTTGCTTAAAGTTATATACATGCTTAGGAGGACTTGGACAACTCACTGCACCGAGCCTCTCGTGACCAGCAAAAGCCTAACCCTGCTATAAGGATGGGTGACACTCAGGTACCACATTCTTACTTTTGTTTTGTAGACTGAGTGCCAATTTTTTATATTTATCATATATATTCACTTTTTCCAGGTTTCTTCTTTGGAGGATATCATCAAATCTATGAAGGTAAGCATTAACAGCATTTCTGTAAATCTTGTTCTTTCAAATTAAATGGTTGTGCCAAATACTATAGTTGGACCATTGTTTATTCATATTGTACGGCGAACTATTTCAGACCAGAGTCTTGAATATTGTAGTTTGGTACTCTTTGCCCCCACCTTTGTTAACTGTATGGAGGTGAACACTGTTGCATGAATTTCATGAGTTCTATTTATAGTCAGACGTCAAGTTTTGTTGATTCTGTGCAAGCAATCTTACCAAAATTAATGGGATATACTTGCAGGATAGCTCCTCTTCAAATTGGGATGATGCTGTTTTTATTCCTCCAGGATTTGATCTTGCTACTGGCTCAAAGCCATCGAACCCCAACAAGTAGATCTTCCTTTAAATTGAAGCTGATTAACTGTTCTTGTCTTGAAAATACTTACATGGAAACATTGAAACAAATATAATACATGTTTATACCTAGCCACAACCTGATTATGGGTTATCCTCATATAAGTTTGCAGTTCCTTATCTGAACTGTATGCTGTGCAAGGTTCATTAGCAGAAACTGAAGGAAAAGCTGTAGTTTGAAGAACCTCCTCAAGTAAAAAGTGGTTCGGTGGCTCCCTTATATGGACGAAAACAATGCTGCATAATTTCAGGATTGTAGAGATATTGTGCCCTTAATCGTGTAATCCATACTTTTGCAAGTGTGGTGGTTGCGTATATTTCTTGATCTTCCCCTTTTTTCATTTCAGCATCTTGGACAAATCTTTCCTAGAGTGTGATCCTTGTTGGTGATGCTATTTGATATGTGAAAACATAGTCATTGATTATGGACTGGTTTGGTTTGGCGCCCTACCAAAAATTCTGCAGTACCAAACCTTGGGCAAGTTTTGGCACTACCAAATTTTCTTAAACAGAGTTTGAAAGTGGTGATTTGGTTTGATGCCCATAAGAGATGTGGGAGGGGCCAAAATTTTGGTAGCAAATTTTTTTTTGGGGTTTTTGGTTTGCTACCCTACAAAAATTTTGGTATGACAAAATTTGGTAAGTAGCAAACCAAACAATAACAACAATAAATCATTTTAATCTCAAATAAGTTAGGGTGGGTTAAAGTTGAAATCCAACATAAGCCATTAATCAAGGTTTAGATATATTTAAGGCCAAATCTTTATGCACTTCTATTTAAGGCTAAATCTTTAGAAATATTCTATATTTTTAGTCTTTTTTTATTGTCTTCTCTCAAAACAATTTTGATCTTCCCTAGCCTCTCCTGCTCCTTAGGATTTCACTATAGAGTTCTTAGTTTGATATATCTAAACTAACTCAACCAGTGGTGGATAAGCTTTTCTTCAATTGGTGCTACCTCTAACTATTACATATATCGTTGTTCTAGACTCTCGATCTATTCTTGTATGTGAAAGTACATCTTGGTGCATTTAGGTCCATAATTAATTTTGGTATATTAATGATAATGATGATCAAAAACTACTAATCACATTGATGAGTTATATGTAGAGAAGTCACAAAAAACGGTATTACAATTGAAACAAATTTGAAGAAAAGCTCCGGTTAGTCCAAAATAAGCTCAAAGGTACAAAATGTTGTATTACTTTTGAAATTGAGTCTAAGACCGTCGTTCTATAGAAAGGGATACGTTGAAAGTTGTTTTGAAGCTTTGTGCTCAACTAAAAATCTTTTTGAATGATTTTTGAATTGGTTCAAACTAATTTCTGAATTTTCCAGTTGGCCCGGAACTTCCGGTTAAGCCCGGAACTTTCGAAATGAACCTTTTGTATCCGATTTTTATTTGGCCCAGAACTTCCGGTTAAGCTCGGAACTTTCAAAATGAACCTTCTGTATCAGATTTTTATTTGGCCCGGAACTTCCGGTTAATCCCGGAACTTCCGAAATGAACCTTCTATATCGGATTTTTATTTGGCCCGGAACTTTCGGTAAAGCCCGGAACTTCCGAAATGAACCTTATGTATCCGATTTTTATTTGGCCCGGAACTTTCGGTTAAGCCCGAAACTTCCGAAATGAACCTTCTGTATTGGATTTATTTTTGGCCCAGAACTTCCGGCTGAAGCCCGGAACTTCCGAAATTGTTGTTCTGTTTGAATTTGTTTTTCATCCCGGAACTTTCGGATGAACAGTCGCAAAATGTCTTCAAACGGCCATTTTCTGTGTACGGGGTATAAATACCCCCTCACCCCATTTCAAACAGCTCTCTCTCTCACCTGAAGAACTCCAAGAACCCTAGAGCTAAAAATCCTAAACTCCCTCTCTTTCAAAGCTAGATCTAGAGCAAATCTTTGAGATTTGGTTTGAGAGTGCAAAACAAATCTTCTAGCAAACTCCTTACTCCATATTTTGAGAAGATTTTAGGTGGTTGAGTTCGTTAATTTTCTTGATAAATCTTGAGCACAAAGATTTGAGCCTACAAGCCTTTCAACGGATTTGTTACTGTTAGAAGTGCTACCTCCTAGACGGCTAGGTGTCAAATCCGTGAGCACCTAAGGAGATTGTGGTGTGCCCGGAGAAGTTTGTAAAAGCTCTACCTTGGCTTCGACAAGGTAAATAGTGGAAATCCAAGCTTAACTTCGGTTAAGGCTTGGTGAGGAAAAGGGTTGAAAGAGACCTGGCCTTTTGGGGCCCCTCAACGGAGACGTAGGATCGGTGGATCCGAACTCTAGAAAATATTCACTCGTGTTCATTGTGTTCTTCGTGTTCTTGCTAGCTCATATCTTCGTATTGCTCGATCTACTTGTTAGTTAAGTTGTAGAACATATTCCTGTGTAAAAGTTATAGCTAACAACATTGCTCATACTCGTATTTATTTATTTTGTTAGCTAGATTAAATTTGATATCTGTTCGATTTCTGTTCTGCCCGGAACTTCTGGTTACATCCGGAACTTCTGGTCCTAGAATTTTTCGAACTGATCATTTGCCACAAGAAACTTTCAGATTGCCTATTCATCCTCCTCTAGACAACTTTCAGTATGTTCATAAATCCAACGTAATATATGTATTTGTCCAACACTCAACTCTTAAACATGCTGTCTTTTTTAGCCAACATTTTGCACTATACAATATTATAGGTCTAATCGATATTTTATAGAACTTGTATTTTAGCTTCTACGATATCCTCTTGTCATAAAGAATGTCAGATGTTTGTCATCACTTTATCTAGCCGACTTCGATTCTATGATTAACATCTTTATTAATAGCAAACCAAACAGTAAGCCATTGGATGAAAAATCCAATCCACTCCGCAAGTAATTTTTATTGAATTATACAGTGCCATGGCTGACACACATAATTGCTCATAGTAATGGAACACGGCACACAGAATGTAGCACACAGATATTTGCACACACGACACCCAACATGCTTAAACATCACTCTTCACTGAAGGGCTTTAGGCATCTTGGTCATCGTAGTACTTGGACCACAGCATGATTCCTCCATGTTTCCCTGAGCTCTTGATCATTGTAAGCACATCTGACTTGAGATCACCAGCTGGGATGAAACAACTCCCAGCAGCCTGGGGTGATGCAGGGAGGCCGAGAAAAATCTGTTTTGCCTGGACCCACCATACATTGAAAAGGTCCAGTGTTGAGGGCACCACCAATCCAGGCATCTGGCCATGGGCATTGTGGCACAGCAGTGCGTTACTGTACCCTTTCATGTAAAACTTACGCTGATAGGGAAATGTGGGCAATTCACTTTATATTCCAACACTCCTCACGTGAGGCCTTATCAAGCCTCAAGCGTTGAATAGAAGTGCGCTATAACTTTTCATATAATTGCGTGCCAGTCAAGATTTGAACTCAAAACCTAACTCTGATACCATATTGAGTTGTATACATCGACTTTAAGTTGATAAGGAAATATGGACAATTTATTTTATATTCCAACAGCAAGATCATCCCGGTGCTTGTTGGTGCTGCCCTCGATGTCGAAGTCCATGCTGTCAAGAAACGCATTACTAAGAGCGCGAGAAGATGACTGACCTCCCAGGAAGTTGTTCCACAGGCACATCATGACATACTTGAAATTGCCAAATGGAGAGCATGACCTTGACTCCATGACTCTGGCATGACTTGAATGTCAGAGCTCTGGCTGGTGCAACCTCCATTGGTTGGGTCACAATGGCCTGCCAGATTGAGGACCAGGGGCTGGCCATTGCCAAATGCTGCGAGGAAGGCAATGTTGACGAACTTGAAATTGCCAGTGGCGCAGGTGTCTGCCAGCCAGGGTGCCCTCTCTGCTGCTCTGGCCCCGGTAGATGGCATGTGAGCCGACAAACTGCGAAGCTACTGCTGCAATGAGCAGAAGCTGCAGCAGTGATGATTTGGTAGCCATTTGTGGACCAATAATGCTGCTTCCAATTCTTCTGCTTGTGTCTAGATGATACTTGGTGGTTTGTTTTGCTTTTTGATGAGGTTGGCTCGAAGTTTAGTCTGAAGGGATTCGGGGAATGAAACTTGGTGTTCGTCTGATTAGCAGAACCACGTACATCCGGCTGTTAAATTAACTGTCAGTAACTTAGTTGTGCGTTCACTCCAACGTTGAAAATACAGATGAATTTAGCCAAAATCTTTACTGTTAAGCATTCTTCGACAGAAGTAGAACATACCAACCGGCTGCACATCCTGCTCAACGCTGCAGCAAAATTCATAGAGCTTTCACCTTCTCTGCGTGCGTTCGTCCATTCAGGATACCATTTTTGCTTTGCTGTATCGCGCAAAATTGAATCAGAGACGGCTAAACATAATTTTTTAAGCTAATCTAACCTAGCTTCAAGAAATCCTAGTTCTAAAGCTATGGATGAATTAAGAATATTTAGTTAAGTAATCTTTTTATTCTAGACTAAAAATAAAATTTAATCTATTTTATTATACTATGCAAACCCTTGATCTAGTATAAATCTTAGTTCTAAAGCTATGAATAAATTAAGAATATTTAGTTAAGTAATCTTTTTATTCTATACTAAAAATAAAAATTTAATCTATTTTATTATACTATGCAAACTTCTGATCTAGTATGAATCTCAAAGTTCAAACTATACCAAACAGTGGAGCAACGAAGAAATGCCAACATACATCTGAGCTCAATAAAATCATGGCAGTCCAATGCCCCTTCTGTAAGAGTTTTGGTCATTACAGAAGTTCTACATTGCAAATTCAGCCTCTGAGAGAAAGAACCTGTGTCTGTAATATCTGGTTATCTTCCAACAACAGGTCATATTCAAGCAGAAGGTCCTCAGATTGCTTCTGTAGGGCATTGGCATGTGCTTCAGCCTCCAATCTTCGCCTTTCACGCTCTTCCGTTTCTGATTTTACCTTCTTCACCTGTTCACTAAGGTTGGCTAGTTCCCGGCGAAGCTTCTTGTTTTCATTGGACAATTTATCGTCCTTGCCTTGGAGCTCGAGTTGTAGTTTCTCAACCTCCTCCCTCGAGGTGTTTGTGGTTTTCTTCAGTATAATCAGCTTCCGCTGGTAGTGATGCAACCGATCAATGACAAATGCAAGGAATAGTATGTACCCTGGAACAACCAGTAAACAATCAAAACGACAGAATCTCATGCCAGGTCATTGTATCAAATGACATAAAAATATTTGCAGCAGAGTTAAAGATTGTGGGCAACAAGATTCTCTACATTATACTCCCAGTGTCCTAGTTTATCTTATGCTTCAAATCTATAGAAAATAAATTTTGAAAAAACACCGAAATGGCAGAAATCTAGCCTGTAGATAAGCCAGCAAGTCTATGAGATATAGTGAATATGCATAGAAAGCATGTTACTGAATAAAAGGATCGAATTTGATTTGATCTGCTTCACAATTTATATCCCCATTACTTCAACTGTTTATACTTGTATCCATCATAATGGAACAATGAACATTGAGTACATTAGGGACAGAACATAACCTTTCCCACATGGACTGCCTTTCTATCCCAATACCTCTTGAACCATATCAAGCAGTTTTTCTCCGACACTAATTACTGCTTAGGATTTGCTCCATTACTATCCACAAATACAGACAAAAGCTCACAAGTTCAAAGGTTAATACGGTCAACTTATTCAGGGTTTCTCAGGTGGTTTGATTTATCAAATTTAAATGCCACATTTGAATTGCATTGGTCCCCGAGATGTTACCGCACTCAGAATCACTACCTGTATTATTGAATAAAAAATATATTCAAATGTTCTAGGGAAAATATTTGTTATCACGCTCCTGGCAGCCACCAGTAACACAGTTCTCCAATGGGATTTGAAACCCAAGGCTCGATCAAGTTTCTGCCTAGTGCCTACACTCTGTTGTTGACAAACTCTATTTTTTACAATTTGGGCTACTGATGAATATTAAACTACATATAATAGCTTGATCCAGTTATAAGGTTTTAACCTTGAGTTGAAAGATGATGTGTTGAGTGACAGCAAATTGTTTTGCTTGAGTCATATAAATCTTGGCTCTTGTTCTTTAGAATCGACCATAGGACTCACTTCACTACCTATCTATTTACCACCTCGGGTCCCCCCTTAGGTGGACTGCTCGGCAATTCACCGACAGTTGGCGCGCTAGGTAAGGGATCGCGGTATCTCTCTCTAGAGTTCCATGGCATCTCTTTAGAAGTTCACCGTTCTAGCCAGGTCCACTTTCATCTTCGAGAGCCTGATGTTCATCGGCGACTCGATGGGGCAACTGGTCTTGTCTCTATCTACGTCGGGCATCGCTACTTCTTCAGCAAATCCAAGGGGTCGTGCACTCTCCTCCCTCCCTAGGGGGCGGACTGTTCCGGTCGTGACCGGGCCTCGGACAATCCCGACCAGTATGTTATCTTCTCCAACAAGAAGGGCGAGTGGTCCGACGTCGATGGATGGAGGTCGGATCCCAGAACGAGCCCGAGGCCTATCCTCGATCAACCAATTCACGGTTCCCATCCAACCTCATCATGGTGGCCGTGGGTGACGCCTCTTCCTCCAGCAGCGATAGACGCAGGCGTGTCGCGGCAGAAAAGGCTGCAGAAACTGCGCAAGGCGAAGGAGTACGCCACAATCTCGTCGACGAGTTTACTCTCGAATTCGATGGACAGAGGGTCTTCAAGACTCTAGCCGCCAATCTGGTGGCAATCGAGTGAGCGCTCGCATTGCTCCCTGACACACCAGAGTTACAGCGAGCCAAGGCTTTCACACAAGCGGCGGCTATGCAAATCAACACCCCAGCAGCTGCGGCACGCTCCCTCTCCCGTTAGGAGAAAGAGGACGATAGCCGGGACCGGTACCGACCATCGAAAGGATGGGCGGGTTCCTCGAGTGATGGCGCTTGTCGCACCGACAACTGGGATCAGGGAGACCGCTCGACCACTCCTAGTCAGCGAAACAACAGGATCCACTCAGAAATCCATAGACGTCAAGACAATGACCGACGCAACAGCGGCTCTAGTAGCAACTATCAAGGAACATGACAGAAACTAGGCACCAGCTACGACTTGCAACAACTATGGCAGAAGGAGGACGAGTCTCTCCGAAGCTTTATTTGGAGATTCTCGGAGAAGAGGACCACCATCATCGACGTTGAAGAGCGTGAAGTCATTCGTATCTTCATCGACACCTTACACCACACATCTGAGGTCCATGGAGTTCTCGTGAGAAAGAAGCCGACTTCAGTGGCACGGATGATCTCTATCGTGAAGAAATACACGGATAGTGAGGACGCCCGACGAGAGAAGATGGAGCGCTCTCGTCATGAAGGCAGGAGTCGTCGAGCGAGAGACGACCGTCCACGATCTCCTCGACGTGAGGATGATCATCCAAGGACTTCCCGGTCCAAACCAGATCAGAAGAGGAAGACGAAGAGGACTGTTGCCGCGGCCTACAAATCGCGGCGACATGAAAATGAGTCCTTGCAAGGTGAACTAGACAAACCTTATCCGTTTCAGCCCAAAGGCAATCATACCATGCGCCAATGTTACTCCTTCCAGAATGCATTGGCCAAAGATGCTCGAAACAATTCTCGACAAGATAGACGACGCTGGGAAGATGACGACCGCCCGAGGAAGGACGATCGGTGACAGTGACAACGAATTCCAAGAGCCTCAAAAGACGGTCAATATCATCTTCAGGGGACCCTCGACGATCGAAACGAAGAGGCAACAAAAACTCCTTGATCAACGGGTCAATGCTGCCAAATTCGAGGAGCTTTAGCGCTTGCGTTGGTCGAAAGTCCCGATCACTTTCAGCCGAGAGGACCAATGGACCAACATCCCCAAGCCCGGGCGATGGCCGTTGGTGGTTGACCCGGTTATTTTCAAAGTACGCATGAAGACGATGCTGATCGATGGCGGGAACGAACTGGATATTCTTTTCCGTCAGTCTCTTACAGATCTCGACATCTCTGTCGACAGCCTCTAGAAGGAGAATGCCACGTTCTATGACATAATACCCAAAAAAGGGTCGGTACCCCTTGGCTCGATTACCCTCCCGGCCACCTTCGGCACCCGGGACAACTTCAGGACTGAGCATGTGACATTCTAGGTAGCCAATTACGACATCCCGCTCTATGTTCTCGGAAGACCCTCCATTGCGAAGTTCATGGCGGTCAGGCACTACTCATATCTTGTGCTTAAGATCCCAGGTCCCAATGGAGCCATCTCTATATAGGGAAACATCGGTACGTTTCACGCCTGCCAGAAGGACAACCTCACATTAGCTAAAGCTGTCGACTTGTCCGCTCGGATGGAGGAAACTTTCAAGCAGTCCAGAGAATGCCCTCCCGAGAGGACCTCAAAATCCTGACCAAGACACCGCCTACCGCTAGGATCTCAGCTTCTTCATCGGGCACAAAGAAAATCGTCCTCTCTGAGGTTGATCCATCCAAGACAGCGATCATCGGGACGGGATTGGACCCTAAATAGGAAAGCACTCGTCAGCTTCCTGCGCTCTAACATCGATATCTTCGCATGGAAACCATTTGATATGCCAGAGGTTCCTCAGGAGCTGATCGAGCGCGAACTCTACGTATTCACGAACGCGAAACCTTCCAAACAAAAACTCCGATGGTTCGCTCAGGACAAAAGGAGGCAATCAAGGCAAAAATCACTCGGCTCCTCGCCGCCAGATTTATTAGAGAAGTATATCATCCGGAGTGGCTGGCTAACCTGGTTTTGGTGAGGAAAAAAGCAGGTCAATGGAGAATGTGTAGATTACACCGACTTGAATAAACATTGCGCAAAGAATCCCTTCGGACTACCTCGCGTCGATCAAGTTGTTGATTCAACAGCAGGGTGTTCCCTCCCATGCTTCCTCGATTGATACCTCAGGTATCACCAAATCGGCCTCAAGAAAGAGGATTAGGAGAAAACCTCATTCATTACTCCATTCGGTGCATATTACTATACCACCATATCATTTGGGCTCAAAAATACGGAAGCCACATATCAACGAGCCATCCAACGTTGCCTATCCAACCAAATTGGCCGCAACGTCGAGGCGTATGTGGACGATGTAGTTATCAAGTCCAAGGAAGAAGATGACCTAATCAGCGATATCGCTGAAACGTTTAACAGTCTGCAAAAATTTCGGTGGAAGCTGAACCCCAACAAGTGCGTCTTCGGAGTACCGTCGAGACAATTACTAGGGTTTATTGTCAGCAACAGAGTTATTGAGGCCAACCCGGACAAAATAACTACAATACTCAAAATGGAGAAACCTACAAATGCCAAAAAGGTATAGAAGCTCACGGGTTGCATGACCGCACTTGGAAGATTCATCTTTCAGCTAGGCGAACGTGGAGCTCCCTTCTTCAAACTTTTAAAGAAAGAAGACAACTTCCAATGGACAAACGAGGCTGATGAAGCTTTTAAAGCACTAAAGAAGTTTCTGACCTAGCCCCCTGTCCTCACAGCGCCAAATCCAGAGGAAGTCCTCCTTTATATAGCCGCTACAACTAACGTCATCAGCACTGCCGTTATGGTCGAGCGACCCTAAGGGGCACGTTTTTCCGGTCCAATGCCCGGTTTACTTCATCTCCGAAGTACTCGGGCTATCAAAAGCAAGGTATCATGAATAGCGAGATCAAGTCTTCCGTAATCACCGAGAGGAAACATGAATGATTTCTCTGGAATACTCGAGATTGTTATGCCAAACTGAACATTAAAACAATACATATGGGCACACTTGACAAAGTTGCATTTCTTTGCTTACTGAAGTTGTTTCTTCTATGAAGCTGTAGGGATGCTTGTCATCAGTTTTTACTTTGCCATGGGCCATGGCATACCAGTTATCTCATCAAAATGCCAAAATCGACATGGCGACTTGCAAAGTTGAATAGCCTAGTTTGTTGTTTTTAGAGGAAGGTCATGGGCCATCGTAGCAGACCTTCACATGCTAGGAAAAACATATTCCCAAACAGGTGAAGAGTAGTTTCCTTCAAGTGAACAAAGCTTTAGTCCATGCAAAGATGCTCAAGTGAAGAATGCCTCTAGCCAAGCGAAGACGGTTTCTAGCCAAGCGAAGACAATTCCTAGCCAAGCAAAGACATCTCCTAGCCAAGCAAAGATCAAGCAACACAGGCTGAGCGAAGGGCACTTGGATTGGACGAATACTGCCTCCACCCTGGTGAAGAAGACCAAAAGTCTTCGGCAAGGAAAACGCATCTTTGCCACACAAAAACAAAGGCTAGGAGAGAGAAGCCATAAAAGTGGGAACCCTTGGCCCATTGGGCTGGGCCCAATAGTACACACCCTTTCCAGAGGTGGACACTGTAATTTCCAGAAGCCATACAAGGGGCATAATTACCCATGTAATGGCAAGAGAAAATTAATGCAAAATTACTCAACTCTCTCAATGCTCTGCAGTCTGCACTAAGGTCATTTGAACCTCTTTGGCTTTTTTCCTCCACTCACTTCCCGTTCATATCTACGACAGTTATCATACCACCAAATTTAGTCCATTCCAGTGGACTGAAATTTCCTAGACAGTATTTCACATAACTCAACATTTGGAATTTCGGACTTTCGATAAACAGCCAAAAAATGCATCGATTCTAGTACTCATGATAGTATGAAGCTAAAATCTAGTAACACAATGTTCCTATGTAAACTGTTAGTTTTGTAAATAACACAATTCCTGCATCTAAAACATCACAAGCTGCTTCTGAACGAATATGTGTACAGAAATATACCCAACAAATTTGTAATTTTGTCTACAACTTGGCAAAGGGAGCTGAATAGTCAACCTTGTGGCTAAACTTGAGTATGTTTAGACTTATGTTTCCATTCCATAGTCAAACAGACCATTTTGGGTCAAGGTTTACGATGTCAAGTCCATCTAAAGACAGGGGGTTTACAACATCAAGGCCTTAGGCACTACTGCAGTCATGCTGAATGCAGTAATTGAAACATAGTGCTTTAAATGTGCACTGAAATTAGCCCAATTTACACAACTCCCTTTTTATGATTTACATTAAATGAAAAATAAGTGGTGGCATTTGTTGGTGCATGGGTTGGATATTATTTTCAAACATAAGTAGTGCTTCAAAGCTCGAAGGTACAGCACACACCACGTGATGAGGTCAAATATATAAAAATACATCTTCAGAGTTGCTGATGTAAAAAAAGGTTCAGATTCAACATTCATTCACAAATGGTATATCGATAGGTATACTAAGAATCTCATATCTGAAGATGACAACAGGTTCTACCACTTAATTCAGATCTAATTTTGTGGGCAGCTCATTAAGGAGAAAGCCATGAAGGGCTGTAGGCTTACAGAATGGTCCAGTGTCAACATGATCAGGGAGCTCATGCACATCCAGGGTGAAGTGCTGGCCTGAAATCCCATTAGGACATGCTGAGTGCACAAACTCCATCATTTTCTCTTCAGTAACACCCAATCTCTCAGCTAAGCACCAAACAACAGGAGCTACTACTTGCTCAAGACATGACCAATCCCATTTAGATACAGGAAGAGTACTGTTTGTTCACCTGGTGACCATGAGACGCATAACAAAGTAGTCAACACAAAATTACTACTAGTACTAGTAGGCAATCGATTATATTATTATAGCCTGAAACCACCATTATATATTCTTGACATGTTAACCAGCAGATTCAGATGCATAAAAAATATACTAGACGAATTCAAACTACTAACAAGCAAAGCTAGCTACCCAACAACATTCTTAGTTGTTTTAGAGTATATAGGATTAGAGATAATGTTAGTTAGAATCAGATTATATCTCTGACCTTATCTCTTCACATTGTACTCTATATATATCGTCCCCGAGGCTCAATGTAATACATCTCATATTTCATATCAATCCAATCTATTATTCGTCACCTCTCTACAATTCAACATGATATCAAAGCAGGATTGCATCTAGCTCCGCTGACTCTTCCGCTGCCGCTCGCCCCTAGGAGTCGACTTGATTTTCCAGGGGCGGCAATCTCGACTCCGTCGCGCTTCCCGGAGTGCACGCCATCGCTGCTCTAGGCCATTGGTCTAGCTACCTTTACCTCAGCTTTATTCGTCTTCATGCACTACACTATGTCACTAACGTCGTCGTATCTTCTTCGACTACTTATGTTTTCACCAACAATAGCGAGCTGTATCGGTACTTCTCCATCTACGCTGCTTTGCGCCGTGATCGTCTCAGAGGCCTTCTTTGCTAGTCCCTTTCGACAATGGCACAAGGTTCAAAATGATCCCTTCCCTCGCTCGCACGGTATTGGCAACACCATTGTATGCGTTCGTCTCAATTTGTCCTTGGGTCTGGCAAACTCAATGTGGTGTCTTGTCCTCGATGGCTTCGACAGCATCGGCTCTTCGACATCTTCTTTCTCAACGACTGTCGCGATTGTATCACCGTCTTCGTCTTATCTTAGTTCACCTGCACCATCACGCGTGCGTGACCACTTCATGACACCTCTCTATGCGTCCACGGCTTCATCAACTACCTCATCATCAGCAACCTGACTTTGGCTACATCGACCACGGCTACCTTACATAGCTACCTCGACCACAGCTTCTTTGGGTCTATCGTTTTTTGGTTACCTCAACTACGGTATAAAGAGCTATCATCATTAGGAACTTTTGTCGGTATCTTCTCCAGTCTAAGCATCCGCTTTGCTCACGCTTAGACTGTGGGGGATGTTATATAGGATTAGAGATAATGTTAGTTAGAATCAGATTATATCTTCTACCTTATCTCTTCACATTGTACTCTATATATACAACCCCCGAGGCTCAATGTAATACATCTCATATCTCATATCAATCCAATCTATTATTCGTCTCCTCTCTATAATTCAAAAGTTGCCAAAAATTAACTAACTGTCAGTCAAATCCATGGCTAAAACCTCAAGTCAAAACCCCCATAGCCAGTACCTACAAGCTACAGCAGGCGAAGTAAACCAATGGCGAGATGCTAATGGCGTCGATTGGGGGCGAGGAGAGCGGAGGCGTACCGATGAGGGATGCCTCGAGGAGGTGCGTCCGCCAGAGCACCTGGTCCATGGGGCTGACGGTGCCAAGCTTGAGGCCGCGGTTCTGGATCTTGAGGATGCTGGCGACGCTGGACATGAAGATGACGAGCAGCGTGCACGCCAGCGTCTTCACCGTCGCGGGGCCCTTGCCGTCCTTCGCCTGGTCGACGCCGCGCATCACCAGCTCCCGCAGCGGCCCGATCTTCACCATCAGCAGCAGCGCCGCCGCGCCCTCCGCGAACAGCACCAGGAACAGCAGCTGAATCATCCCTTCTCTTTTCACCACACCCACCAATGCTGAAATCTTAGCTTGAAATGTGCAGGAAAAGGGGATTCCTTCCCAGAATCTTGCACCAATCTGTCACTGCCGCGATTCTTGCTGCAAGAAGATATCCCGCGAGCAATCTGGCCTAGAATCTAGCTATGCCGTCCTGGGGGGAGAACAATTGAAGCAGTAATTAGGAGATAAAGATTCAGGAAAAGATGGAAATCTTTTTGACTAAAAAATTGGGACGAATGAGGAAGAAAAGCGCGGTGCGCATCCAACCTTTGTGATGATTAGGCGCGCCGCATTCGAAATCACGCGAATATGCGGGGAGAGGAGATAGGAGGAGGGTAGAGAGGAGAATGGAGAAAGCTCGGCACTGGGACGCTCTCCGTAGCTCATCAGTCAGACGGAGAGCCCAAAGTTCATCCTTCTCCTTTTCCATTTTCTAATAGGGAGATGTATTTGACGCTTAAATTAATTGATACTTATAAAAATGGTATATTTGAGTCTATAATTTTAAACTAAAATATTAAATAATCAAAGTCATTTATTTTAACAGATAATTTATAATATATTTCATTTTTTTTTATCTTTTCGAACATCAAAATTCTTGCTTTTGCAGCTACTATCCTGAAAAGCCCACATATTTTTTCAGAAAAATGTTTAGGTGGTCATAAGATTTTCCTTAGGTAGTCTTAATCCTGCTAACTAAAATGATTTCTTAGCATTAGTTATATTGTTATGTCAGCTAAAATTTAATGTGTCTCATATAAGAAACTAGTTCTACATGATATTTAAGGAAAAAAGATCGGGAAAGAAAAAAGAGAAAATATAAGTGATTGAATGCAAATTTATTTTGAAGAAATTATTCATTGGAGAGGCAGTATTTATAAGTGATGTCTAAAAGAAATAAAGAGTAAGACACCACCTAATAAACACTATATATGATAATATTAGGGCTGCCTTATAAAATTGATTTTGGAGAATTGCCGAAATATAACTTAAAATGGTGATGCTATTGAACTAAGAAAACATAATGGTATAGAAAGAAACTTGGCTATGTAATTATTTTCTATGAGTAGCTAAATACTATGCCTCATAAATAAAAACAAAACATCACTAGCCTACTTCCCTTCTATTTTTATTTTGCTTTGGTACAAGTCATCACAATTCACAAACAATAGGTCAGCTCGGCATTTGTTTTAGTCTAGTTTGGCAGACCGGGATCCTAATCCATTTCACATGAATAGATCAGGGTTTTAAATTAAAATCCTGGTTATCCATGTGAAATGAGCCAGAATCCTGACCCACCAAACTAAGCCTTCAAGAGTACATTTAAACACATATATCACATATTGATGGATGAATATCCACTAAATTAAACAAGCTCGTGGGCTTACGCATTATTAGAAAACATGTTATCTATATGTAATGTAATATATATCTTTAACGGAAATATATACTGATGTAGAATATTGGTCACTGATGAGTGTGGATCTTCTTTAACATTACAGAAGTGGTTATCTATAACGGGTCATCACCATTACAAACCACTGTAGATAATCCTCTCTTCAATGTAGGACTATACACGTCTATAACGGCTCATTGTGGCAAGCTATTACAGAAGTTAGATCTCTAACAGTTCATAACATCAGGTAGTGATGACGTGGATACATCTCTTATGGCTTTATTGAGAGATGTGACCTGGTATATAATGGGTTTTCTTATTCACCCATCAGAGATATTCTATTTGCTACTTATCCACGGTTCATAGGTGGAGTCGTTTGTAATGATTGATTGATAAGCTCACTTATGACGCATACTTTTCTTTGGTCATTATAAATGTCTACCACCGCTCTGGAACATATTTATATTGGTTGTTTATGAACCGTTAGTAATATCCTCATTATTTTTTATATTTTATTTATTCAGCTATACTCAGGTTTTACTAGTCATGTCCATTGAAAACGGGTATATCACACTCTATATTATAAATAATTTAATATATGCATCTAGTATCACAGTCATAACAATATATTTAGATAATATTATAGGTTGCACACACCATATATATCACAAAATTACATTTTGACAACATTCATCACAAATAGGACCAGCTAATATATCCTGCTATTCACCATGAGTATCCACTTGAAAGCTGCACCAAAGACTCAAAGAGTTAGACAAAAAGAAGAAATGTAATTGAAAAATGTAAAATATGACGTATAAACTTTACAACCATAGCATACATATTTCTGGCTGGAAAAATATATTTAAAACAGAAATAACAATTAGAATCAGCAAGTAGTTCATGGCAATTTTAGACAAGTAGAAGTTACAATGAATTTGTGTTTGAAATTAATATACATTAAGAGACAAATAGCTTTAAAATCTCACAATGGGTGATGACAACCCTTTCTATTAATAACCTTTGTTCGTATTAAAAAAAGAATATTTACTCTTATACATAAAGTTGTGTATACTGTTTGTTTTTTGTATACGTAGGATCGATGTACCGACTAGAGGGGGGTGAATAGGAGGTTTTTAAAACTAATTCAGCTTTAGCTAGCACTAAGCAACTTTAAATAGTTTTTCTTTTCAAAGCCTAAAATTCTAGGGCTGATATGATGTCTAAACTAAGTCTAAAGGTTTGCAAACTAGGGTGACAAGATCAATGACTCTAGGAAAGTAAATTGATCAAAGTAATTTGCTCAAAGTAAAGAGGGCAAGAGACAACTGAATTTTTGTCCCGAGGTTCGAAAATTTGCCAATTTTCTACGTCCTCGTTGAGGCAAGCTTCACTTGACCGCTCTCTTCAACAAGCCACCGGATTCCCTAAAGAGGAATGAGCTTGATGATGAGCCAGCATCGAAAGTATCACTCTCAGGCCTCTATCACTAGTGGTAGCTCTTCTCCACTCCGGATAGGCGAGCTCCGGCCTTCACAATCGCCCGGGTCTTCTCCACAACCTTCTTAGAGAGATCACCGGGTTCTCCTCCAAGCCGTCTAGGAGGTGGCAACTTCCAAGAGTAACAAGCTGCAAGCAAAGCTAAGAGGAGAAGATCAAGAGCCAAGAAATGCAAATACACGCAATGAAATGCTTTCTTGATCACCATTTTCCTTCCCAACCACACTAGTGCTCAATTCTAAGTGCTCAATGGTGGAAGAGACTCTCTAGTGCTCAAGTGAGTGCCAAAAGTCTAGCAAGGGAGCTAGAGAGGGAGTTTATATAGCCCCACACACCTAAACTAGCCGTTAGGCTAAGTTGGTGTGTTTTCTACGCATTGTCGGTTTGACCGGCCATCTTAGGCCGGTCGGACCGATCCCCTCGCCAATGGCTAGAAAAATAGCTGTTGGCTGACGTAGCGGTGGCAGGTTGCCCATACCCGGTCTGACCGGCCATTGTGGCCCGGTTGGATCGGACCTACCCGGTCGGACCGACCATCGGCTCGGTCGGACCGAAATCTTATTTTTCGGCTCTGTAGACTGCCTACAGGAAAACATTAAAAACACCGGTCGGACCAGCCTCCTAGCCGGTCGGACCGCCCAACTCAAGCCGGTCTGACCGCCTCAACAAGGCAGGTCAGACCGCCTATCACAAGCCGGTTTGACCGGCCTCCCCATGTCGGTCAGACTGCCAGCTCCAGAAAATTTAAGGACAGAATTTGAACCTATTGCTATTCAACCGTGTGACCAAGAGCTACTATATGCAATGCAATTTTGGCACTTGAAAATCAACTCATAACTAAGATGCAACCCCTCTTAATAGTACGACAAAGTTTAAAATAAAATCTAGCCTAATTGATCGCTCCAAACACCTCGATCAATTGCCTAGCTATCTCAACCCGTTTGCCGTCACTTTTCTACACGTCATCTCACCGGGGTTTGCCATCTTGTGCTCCATTTGTGTGGGACCTATTATCTTCCTTCACACTTAAGAAAAATATTAGTCCACAAGCGCGCGCTTGTCATTAATTACCAAAACTCACATGGGGCCTAGACTTTCAGTATCACGTCTCGTATGTATAACGATTGGATTTAAAGACCATTGTACACTCATATGAAAATATCACACCACATAAGAGCGAATCTACAAAGGGTTAATTATTTTTGTGCCACCGTTATTCTATGAAACGCAAGATATGTCATTAATATTCGCATATTTTCCTCCATGCCATTAATTTTCTCAGATACTCGTTTTCATATCATTTTGTACGCATCTGACGCATACAGACCCACTTACAGCGTTGTTTTTTTTCTGTATTGAACATACTGCCCCCTTCTTCTCCTCTATCTTCTTCTCTCCTCCCCCTGTCTTCTTCCCCACCGTCGCCGCCGCTCCCTTCCCAAGCCGCCGCCGAGGCCAACCAGCACCAGCCGGATCTTCGCGTACACCTCGTCAGTCTCCGGAACCACCAAGAATTGCACCCCTACGACGCAGTAGAGAATGTGCGTCGGGAGCGCGCGCGGGCCGATCGGCGCGACGAGCT
>KE372003.1:61343-73079 GCA_000418225.1 Zizania latifolia
TCCTCTTTGCTCTGAAATTTTGACAGATGTGAAAGCGAAAGACAGCAAAGAACAAAGGCAAACTAAAATAAGAAAATATTTGCAGAATTGGTTTTCGTATGGGGTAATTACGCCCACTCGTTCCCATCCTAGGATTTTCTTCAAGTACCTGATCCTGTGGTGCTTCACAAGTCTGAATGAAGCAAAGAATGCCGGACAGTAGGTGCTTGATACTATAATTAGTCTTTTGACCTCCGACTTCCGTGCAGATGCATGCAGACTATGTGCATTTGCAGGGTCTAAATTGAGCAGGTGTTTGCGCTACACAACCAGCATATTTTAAGAGAGTAATTTTAACACAAGTTAGGTTAGTTTACAGTTGTTTTGCTGGAAGGATCCTCTATGTTGTTCTAACTGTTTTGTATTTTGTAATAGGTGAGACAAGGGACTGAATTTGATGGAAGAGGGCCTTAAAATAGCGAGGAAGATGAGCACTGGGTTGATGGTAGCTACAACAACTTCTCTTCCAATGGTAGCTGTGATAAATGCAGAACAAGAGCTGATATGGTGAGCGGTAGACTGTATTATATCTGCATCCCCTCTGATGTAATAAATCTTGTGTGCTTCTTTGACCAATATGAACATTGTGCTCCAGATGTGAATCTGCACCAGAAATTTAGCATTGAGAGTAGTTTTTTAGGCACGGAATAATTAGCAAGAAAGTTTAAAGGGCAGGCACTTGTGTATTTTTATTCATGCCTCCAAACAGCAGAGGAAGGGCTTTTTTGGCTTGAAATGTTGTTTTATTCTCGATTCAGATCCCGGATATCATTTTGGAACGTGTTGTACACACTTGATGCAATGTTACTATACTTTGGAGGTACGCTCAAGTTGTGATCGCATCTGTAAACTACACGCCATTCTGCATTTACCATCATCTGGGCGCTCTTCTGTCCAATCTCTAAAGAAGCTGTGATCTGTGATCCTCCCAGATGCTGATTAGTTGTTAAATTGTACCTGTGAGCCTCCTAGATGTTGAGACATGTTTGATCTGATATTGGAACGATTGAATGCATATATGGTCATATTACTACTTTTTTAAACTTTTCAATCTCAAACAAATTAGGATAGACTAAAGTTGAAATATAGTCTTAATGTAGCTAGATTTTATATGAACTCATCAAGTCTATTATGATCTTTTAAGGAAAAAAAAGACCCTCTTTTCTTTATCACAGCTTAGAACCTGCTATATTGAGGAGGTATCCATATATGGCATCTACATAGTTTATTGGAAAAGCAACAGCACATCATGTTTAAATGGGATTCTTTGCAGTCATCGTAACTTTATCATTGATATTTAAGTCTGATAATATTAGAATCTGTCAGTAACAAAGTCACCGTAATATCAACTAAAGAGTTCCTCATCGTGTCATGGATGCCTCCTTGCAGCGAAGCGCTTTAGGGGGGAAAGAACCAGTTTTACCTGCTGTCTTCCGGTCGCTTGCTTCCCAAGGATGGAATTTCATGGCCGCTTAATTACTTCACCGGTAGCTTGCCAAGCCAGTTCAACCGTGGAACGCACAAACAATACCATTATCAAATACCACAGAGCAAAAGGAGGGTGTGAAATTTGAGATGGCGGCGGCGGCGACGACGGACTGGGGGCCGATCATCGCGGCGGTGGCGCTGTTCATCCTGCTCTCGCCGGGGTTCCTGTTCCAGCTGCCGGCGAGGGTGAGGGTGGTGGAGCTGGGCAACATGGGCACCAGCGCCCTCTCCATCCTCGTCCACACCATCCTCTACTGCGTGCTCACCATCGTCGTCGTCGCCGTCGGAGTGCACGTCTACTCCGCCAAACCGCGTCCGATCGAGTAAATCTGCTTGCTTTTCAGCGTATACGTTGCGATTAATAGCACACACGCAACGCAACATAGTAGTGTGGATCAATGAGACAATGACCGACAAAAGTATCAGTGTAATAGTGTTGTTCAGTTTGTGTGCCACGTTTTCCATTGTTGCATTTTGTTTTAAAGCAGATTCGTTGGGATTAATTTTCCTCTTGTAACAATGTACCCACAATGTCTTTACAACCTCCGTATAATTATAGATTAATTGTTCCGTGCTACTATTATGCTTCAATTTCCGTACCGTGCAATTATAATTCGTCTATTTATCAACATGTCATTATTATTATGTAATATATTTGTTCGTGCCGTTCAAACCCACCTACAGAGCTCCGTACTTTGGTATTGCCCATATTGCCCCTATGTACACTTTCTCTTTCTTCCTTTCCTCTTTTCTTCCTTCTTCGTTCTTCCTCCTATGCGCAGCTACATGCTTCTGCTTCCTGGCCTACACCCAGCCAGGCTCCCTCTATCGTTTCTCCTCTTTGGACACAACGGCCTAGCGCGCCAGGCCAATGCCGCTTTCCACCGATCGGCCCCTACTCCTCGCCAGCCGCCACCGACAGCACGGACGCCAACGCCACATCACATCGCCTGACTCAAACCTATCATGAATCATCTCCTCGAGCACCCACAGAGTTAGCGAGGAGGCCGACACTCTGGATGCGAGCTTCTTTTTCGCCGGAGGTGCCTGCGGCTCCGTGCTAGGGTCGATGGAGCGAGACAAGTGGTGGGAGGAGTGCTCGGAAGGAGGGATGGTGACGGGCTCGGGTGCTTGGTCGGAGGGAGCGGACAATGACAGTGGGAGAGCGGGGGGAGGCATGTTAGCAGGCCTCATGGGCCATCATAGGGTGATAGAGGTGAAGAAGTCGTTGCTGTCGGTGGCATTGGATTTTTTTCAAATGGAAATCCCTAAATAAACATTACTGAAAAGAATAATAACTTTCTTGGATTTTTAAATTAAAATGAATTGTTTTACAGGAGACCAATCAACGGGGTACATTTGTCGGTGAGAGGGGCCATGTGGACTGGCTGTACCGACAAAGAGAGTGAGGCGGCATGTGTGCCGACGTGGCGCGGCTGGTCCGCGGAGTGGGTGCGTTAGAGAATGACGTGGCTTTCTCGTGCACACGTGGCGCCGTGGTAGATCGGACGGCTGACAATTGATTACTCGGATGAATGGCTCGGATCGGCTCCATTATATGCAAGCGGGGCCCATGAGTCAGTCTGACGTTGAGGACGACCGGTAAAGACGGCGACGGCGACGGCGAGCGCCACAGGCGAACTGGGGCGGGCGTAGGTTGGCGTTTCGCCGGAATCTCGGCGCCGAAGAAGGATAGCGCTCCTGCGCCGGACTCGGAGAAGAAGCAACGGCAACCGGCGGAGAAGAGAGAAGGGGTCCGTCGATCTGGAGGCGGCGGTGGCTTCTGCCGATCTCCCGAGGAAGGAGGCGTCGTGAATTTTTCGGGGAGGAGCGGGCGGCAGTGGACGGGATGGTAAGAGATGGCGAAAAAGGTATTCAATCCTATTTGATTTATCAATTGAATGCCAGCGAGCGGCTTCAAATCGTAATGAAGGCGAGGAAGGAATTGAGAATTTCTCTGAGACAACGAGGAAGAACCGGGGGTTCGGGGTAAAATTGAATTTTAATAACGTTTGTTTTGGCTAGAGATTCGTAGTATTTAGTTGATCTAAATATTTAACTGATTATTCTGAGTAACTAGATAGTAAGTAACTAGCTAGTAAGTATCTAGTCTAAAATTTTGTCAATTGATCTCTTCTCAAAATATAGTTGAATTGTTCAGTTAGCTAAACTAACGTAGGTGGTATAAATTTTAACTTTAGGTCACATTCAAAACAGAAGTTGGATGATGCATAAGCATGAATAATGGATTGTGTTTGAAAATGAGTTTGTCATAATTATTTAAGGTTGAAATAAACAAATTTAATGATGAAAAATTGATAAATGACTTTAAACAAATTTTTGAAAAAACATTTTATATAATTTTTACAGAAATTTTACTATTTAGAAACACGTGAGATAATCTATAAGCCGTTTGTATTTTTTTTTTTTGAACGGTGACGCTACACTGTAAATTTCACAAGTTACAAAAATATTGTAGTGTAAATTTCACAAATAATAGATATATATACACCACAAATCTGTCATCGATCTCAAATTGTAGTAGGTGAAACGGGCCAGTATGAAAAAGCTACTACTCTATTCGTTTCACACTATAAACTATTTGACTTCAAGTCAAACTTCTTAAATCTTAACTAATTTAGAAAAATATATACTAGCAGTCTCTACTCTATAGCACATCCCCAAATGAAATCACGAGTCAGCAAAAACTACTGAAACGAAAGAAAATATATATAGCGATTCCGAAGTTTATTGCGCATATTAACACCTAGCAGCTCACTCACAGCAAGTCCAAGCACGCTAGCTACATGACACTGCATGCATTTGGGTTCTCGTCGCTGAATTCATCTGGCTCTTCTCCTGGCCCATGCTGTGGATAGTACCCGTACATGGCAGGATAGTTACCAGCTCCAGCCGAGCTCAGCTGTGGGTATTGGTGATACTGTTGACATGGATATGCATAAGGATAGGCGCCCGGGTAGTAGTAGCAGTGATAGAGGCTGCTGTTCATGGCCGTCTTCTCGCTCTCCGGCGCCACCTCGACAGCTGCTGCCGGCGCAGGAACTCTCAACTGGTGGTCCTTGCTGCTGCGGCTCTCCTCAGCGGCAGCACCATTGCTCGAGCTGCTTTTGTTCTCCATTGGGGGCTTGAGGCTAGCAGCAGCATCGCCCTCGTTTTCTCCTCCTCCCTCGTTCTCGTGGACTTCCTCGTTCTTCCTCTTCTCCTCCTCGGAACCATCTTTCTTCTCCACCGCCGAGCCGTCCTTTCTTTCTTTCTTCTCCGGCGGCGTTTCGGTTTCGGACGCCATTGGAGGTGGAGGCTCGTCGTCGACCTTTGGTGGCGGAGGTGGAGACGACTGAGGCGGTGGGGGCAGCGGAGGATGCACTGGCTCTGCCCTGATAATGGCGGCTCTCCTTCCAGTCCGCTTGTGAATGAGCCCTGCTAGGGTTGCTGGCTCAACCGTCCCCTTCACCATCAACTGGGAAGATTTCATGTGAGGCACGACGTCCTCCACTCCTGATCGATCAACAGAAGGCAATCAAAATTTCAAAATCGTGAAATGATTTATTGATTATTATCAATTGGCCCAAGAGAATATATTGTGTCTTTTCACCGGTTCGTTGAATTTTGTGCTAGCTCATGTGTTTTCAATTTTTTGTGAGCATATTTAGAGTCTCAGTTCCTTCTAATTTCTCAATTTGACAATCTTAGTATTATATATGTTTATTCAGATATCGAGGTATCGTCCTAGCTAGCTAAAGGACGAATAAATTTACTTAAAGAAATATATTACATTCATCTCAAAATGTAAGAACTTTTAAACTTATATCGGTGATATGTAAAAAGACTATAATATATTTCTCAGAAAGAGTGAGTATAAGCCTGAAAATAGTTAGATGTATCAAATTTACTTAAAGAAATCCATTCAATTTATCTCAAAATGTAAGGACTTTTAGGCTTGGACACACACATTAAAGAGGATAAATTTTACCGTGTATTCTACTGATAGTACAATATATCTTAACCATTGATTTTTAATTTGTGAATAGTTCAGATTAATTTCTACTACTACCCTAATGAGAAATAGTAGAATTTACAGAGGGCAAAATTGTCCAAAAGAATGTTAATGTAGATGGTTAAACTTACTTTCCTTGTTTTGAAAACTCCAGGCAGTTTACGCATGCATGTTTTCTAGTTGTCGACGGCTAGAAAACTAATTAAACCATTATGCCTTAATAATAATCAATTAAAATTACCAAACCACTCTTTAAAATCAATGACTATGATTAATCTACTGTAGTATAATATTAGTATACTACCAATAAAATGTACCATAACAGTCTCTTAAGGAGATATGAAAAAGACTATAATACTATTTTTGGGGAGAGTGAGCGTTTATCCAAAAATAGTTAGATGCATTTATATGTAATAAAGTTAAAAGTGTATGAGTACTTTAGATGTAAAAGTGATATCTTATTAGTAATAGATTGTTATATTTGAAATAAATTTTAAATTCAAAAAAGACACTATATTTTAGAACGAATAGAGTAATATTTAAGGAAATATTTAATGCAATTATCCAAGTCCGTGAATGGCCTCTAAACAGAATGTGATAGATAAATAAGAAATAGAAGAATAAAATGTATTGATCCAACAAAGATGCAGTACCTTTTATCTTGAATATCCTCCGTTTAATCTCCTCACTGCAAGCCTCACAATGAAGGTCTATCCTCATGACGACTACCATTTCCTGGCATTCAATTCGATCATATCACCAAAAACAATTACTGAAAACTCCAGTGAAAAAATATTTACGGAAAACTCCGGTGAAAAAATACAACGAGCAATAAATGGTAATTAACTAGCTAGTGGCATACATATATTCTCTCTGTCCTATAATATTGTAATATAAGATCAGATGGAAGACTTTATAGTATAATAAATCTATACAGGACTATTGTCTAATTTTGTTATACTATAAAATATTATATTCGGTTTTAGATCATAATATTATAAAATGGACGGAGTATTTTGCAGCAATAGTGTTAGACAATTAAGTACCATGCTTTCGTCCATGTCTTCTTGTGCGACATCTTTCTTGGTCTGCTCACCCTTCTTCTCCGGGGACGGCGGCAACTTGGCCGGCGACGAGCTCAGCAGCAGTGCCTTCTTCCCGGTCCTCCTCTCCACGACCTCCACAACCCCAGCCGGGTCCTCCGCCGCCTTCCGTCCCCTCACGACCACCGTGTCGGTCCGGCAATCCACGGTCACTTCCTCCACACCTTCGCCGACGACGCAGAAAACACCAACAAGACGTACATATCGAGCAGTTCCACACACAACAACGGAAGAAAGCTTTGCAACTTCACTTCGTAGATATGTTACCGTCGAGACGGCGAACGGAGCGGTGCAGCTTCCGGGCGCAGCCGTCGCAGTGCACCGGCACGCTGATCACCACCTCCGCCGTCGCTTTGTCATCTCCTTCCCCTCCGACGGCGGCTGCTTTGGGAGCTCCATCCGCCGCCTCCGCCGGCTTCTTCGACCTCCACTGCACACGTCAACGGCCGCCGGCAGGGAAAAGGAACTCAGGTGACCGTGACACACACAAGCTTGTGGATTTTCTTTTCCTAGTTCAAGCTAGCCGAGCATACCTTGGGCATCGATCGATCTGCTGGCTCTGCGCCGCCGTGCTCTCGCTGATCGGCCGATCACATCAGCAACTTGGACACATGGGACGAGCGGCGAGGCGAGGAAATATATGGGAGTCTACGTGTGCGGGAGGCGCGCGGCGTGGAGAGAGCCGGGCGCGCCACGTACGGGCGTTGCATGTATGCATGGGCTGTGCGGCGGGAGGTTGGGGGACTGCATGCTCGGCTGGAATGCAATTCATCACACGGCGGCCGGAAACGCGGCGGCGGCAAGTTTTGCCTCCATCGGTCCGTGTACACCGTCCGGCCAACAACGGGGATAAATTTGCGGGAGAAACAAACCAGTGGAAACCATATGGAAAAACCAGCATGTATAACACTTTAAAAAAAATAAAAAAATAGTGTATATATATATATATATATGGTTAGATGTTTGATCAATGAAGAAAAAAATCACTTTGCAATCACGACTAAAGTTTGCATCACAATAACATCTAATTATTTATTAATTTATAAGCCAATAATAAAATAGTCACACAATTAGCAAATTTGACACAACTAATCTTTAGCATACGTATCTATGGCTGTTAGGTAATTCATCAGTTGTTAGATTATAGGTCACTAATTCACTAAAAGCTTTGTGGCTATTTTCTTTTATGATTGGGAATATATCATTTATACTATACCCCATATTAAAAGAGAGCAATAATAGTGGTGGTAGCAGTAAATCTATCAACCCTTGCCAACTCTGTAATAACATTTTTTACCGAGAGTCTCCTAAGTTGTTTAATATTACAAGCTAGCTCTACAACATTATTGATCTATGCAGTTCCATAGTAAGCCTCAACAAAATGACAGCACAGTAGTACAAGTGCAATCACGAGTTCACGATTCAAGACAAAGAATTGCTAAGAAGGAAAACACAACATGAACTATTATGGCAAATTCTCTGCTCAGACTTAGAGCTATGTTGGAAAGCATATCATTCACCTACCAATAGTGGCGGTGGCAATCAATCTTGAGAATAGTTTGGTAGCAATTGAACTAACAGAGCAAAAACATAAGAGTTTATGCAATTCAGTACAGGAGTCAACTCAACAGTAAAAAAGCAAAAAAATTGTCCGTCGATCTTTATCTGCTGGATGCCTATTAGGCTGTAGTCTCAACCAACTGCATCTTCTGCTCACAAAGACCATCAATATTATACAACTACCTAGCACCCCATCTCAGTTACATAAGAACTGGTACACCCAAATCTCTAAAGTTATACCACTGGCATCATCAAGTAATCCACGCACCTCCCGTGACGCCGCTTCTTCCCTTCCCTTCTAGCTCCAGCCACCGCCGACGCCGCCCAAATCCCGTTGCCTCCTGCCACCGCCCAATCCTCGTCGCCTCCTACCGCCACCTGTCGGAGCGCTGCGAAGCTGAGGCACGGGCTGAGTGCGGTGAGGCCGATGTGGGCATGGCTTGGTGTGCTGCCCTTCCCTTCTCTTTCTCTCTGTTTCAATCGCCCGTCGCTCAATAGATCTGGTCGCCACTACACACCACCTACCGGATCTAGCTGCCGCTTTTGGCTAGGAGTATCGTCGCCACCTTTGGCTAGATCTGCCCACCGCCGCTGCCCGCCACACGATGGCGTGGCACCGCTGTGGCGAATAGCAAAAAACCGCCATAGCGACATATTGTCCTATATAACAACGCCACAACAACTATGCATAGGAGCATATGTTACGCCTTGTCAGTCCCTTTTTTCATTATCATGAAAATACATGTAACTAGCTAGGCATAAAGCAACAGCAGCAAGCAACCTTCACATATACTGGTAGTAGTTGTTGTTGTAGTAATATTGTAAATATACCAGCTTCCTTTGTTCCATCTAGATAATTAGAAGAATATAAGTCAATAAATAATCAATACCACCAACAAAAAAATAACTGTATGGAGTAACCTATAGAACAATTAATACCAGCACATAATAACTGGATAGAGTAACATATATATATATTTCCCTTATTGGAATTAGTTAGCATGCAAACCAGAACTAACAGGATTTTGCAAGCATTGACCTTCGTCCAGTAAAAAAAGAAAAAGAAAAGAAAAGAAAAGGTGCCGCAATTTAATCCCAAACACTGTAGACAATGGCCTAGATGGCACCAATGGGGAGCAACGCCACTCTTCACCCGGATAATCTTATTACTGCAGCCTACTCCATGCTTTGAGCTTAATGAATGGAAGAAATTAGATGCAATTACAGGAGAGAAAAGGGGATCTGAATGTGGTGGAGGGGAGGGAGATGGTTCAGAAAGATGCTTAATTTTACTTCATGGATTAAGCAGTAAAATCTTAGTACTTAGCCCATAATTCAGAGATGGGATGACCCCTGTGTTATTAGTGGGGTCGATGAGCAGATCGTATTTGCCAAAACTGTATTTTGCGATGATCGCGACGAGAACCCTAGCGGGAGAACGGGGAGGCGGAAAGGAAGAACGGGACTCACCGGCAGGATTCGGGCTCCCAAACAAGCCACCGCGCCGGCGCCTCCGCTCGCAGTGCCGCCGCACGCGCGTGCCCTCTCCGTCGTGAAATGCGCCCGTGGGCCGTGGCCGTCTCCATTTCCTCCGCCGCGTGGTCGCGTTGGCTGCGCCTTCCGCCCTAGAATTTTTTTACATATATTTTTTTTTTATTTTTTTAAATTGTAAATTTGGATAACGCGCTAAATAACCTCTATGGATATTTTAAATATCAACAGAAAAAAGTACGTCCATAAAAGAAAAAAATTACTTAACATTTTTTAAATGTTAACAGAGGCTTTACAGTATAACTATTGATAGCTTCTGTCGACATTTAAAAGTTTGATAGAGCTTCTGCCGATATTTACCTCTGTCAACATTTTTAATATTGACCGAGGTCTAGTTTACAATTTCTTAAGGGTGCTATTTAAATTTATAATTTAAAATAAATAATATTATTTATAAAAAAATTCTCTACCCTACGCCCCCTTCCTGTCGTGAACCCAGTATGGAATTTGGGCTAAGATAAGAACAACCAACGGGCCAAGAAGCCCACAAAATCCATCACCCGTTGTGTTGATCGTCCGCGAGTCCGCGACGCCACCACGTAGCCACCGCCATAACCTGATTACCCCGCCACCAGAGCTACGCCGGTGGCCGGAGATGGGGACGGAACCCAACCAACCCCCAACGAACTCAACCAAGAACCCCAAGAAACGGCAATGCATCCAAGAACTCGGACAAGAAATCTACAACCCAAGAACTCAGAGAGAACAACTGCAAGATCGATCACCAAGGATGGAGAAAGATCTTGCTTGGTTAACATACGAGTGCGGAGTGCAGTGATGGGCCATGTGGGTGATGATGCGTCGTCCGGTTGTCCAAGCAACATGGTCATGGTCCCTTCCTTATCAGGACCGTCCGGTTCGTAGAGCACGCCCACAAGAAATTCTCATCAGTCCGGATGGTCCAATCTGATTCAGGATTTTTTTTTTAACATCTCGGAACAAGGTTCTAGCGCCATGCCAAATGTGTCCGAAAAAGAAGAGCAATGCAAAGGTAGTATGACCAAAAGTAAACCAACCCTTGGACTGCAGCGAAAAACACCATCTGATTTTAAAGTAGCCTGATCTAATTCAAAAATTTCCCCTCTATCATATATTAAGGAGCAAAAACAGGATGGAGGTCCTGACATAGTTTTTAGAGGCAAAACAGGGGGAGAGGGTAACAATTACAGAAACTGAGAATGAGGGGCTCTAGCTAGAGCAAGGGAATCGACATCCGCTGTGACCGCTTGCGCCACCGAGAAGATTGAGTCCATCAAAGAGTTGAAGATTCGGTGATTTCGTTCCTTCGAGACGTGCCACCATGTAAAAATTATTAAGCCGTTGAAAACTTTTCGTTTGATTCAGGATCTTCATTCTAAGTATATTTTGTGTTTCTGAAACAGTTCTGACTATAAGATGAATTATAGGGTCGGTGTACTAAATATAAACATAGGATATTTCTTGACATAACCCTAAACTAGATTATTATAATTCTAAATTGAAACAAACGTGACATAACTCTAAACTAGATTATTATAATTCTAAATTGAAACAAATGTGACATAGTGAAGTATAAATAGAAACGAAATTTCATAAAAATATGACATTACATGGAACTCCAAATTTTAATGAAACAGTACATCAAAACACGGTACGCCCATGGAGCTCCAATTTAGACTAACAATGTGTAGCATATGAGCTGCATGGGCTAGAATTATTAATTAGTCGTGCCATTTGTAGCGAAGCGGCACAAGCCAGAGTGGAACCTTCCGGTGGAAGCTCAGCCCACCCTCCTCCTCCATGCTGACGTCTTCGCACTTCATCCCCTCCGGCAAAGTCCAGTCGAAGCAGTAGAGGAGGTTGGCGAGGCAGAACTCGACGTTCGCCGCGCCCATGGCGATGGCAGGGCACGCGCGGCGCCCCGCGCCGAACGGCACCAGCTCGAAGTGCTGCCCGGCGAAGTCCACGTCGCTGCCCTCGAACCGCTCGGGCAGGAACTCG
>KE372003.1:87546-108046 GCA_000418225.1 Zizania latifolia
GAATATGTTACTTCACCTGCTCTGGATACGGCCTCACATGGGCGCTCTAGGTACATCTCCCGTGTGTGATTAGTAGCACAACTAGCCATAATCCGTGCATCAAATTAATTCGCACTACTCAGTTAGGACATGTAATATAATGCGTTTAGGCTAGGTATATATAACTCGTAGATATAAGAAAGGAGGCTTAGAGACAATGGTCCAATACAAATCAGTCCGGCCCTAATATGCTCTCACTAACATATACTCTAAATTAACATTCTAAGCAATCAAGCTAGAAGATTAGACTAGAGTAGAAAACAAATGAGTACACTTAATACTCCTCCTCTCAAAATATAGTACTGTTAGAGTTCAAAATTTATTTCAAATATAACAATTCAATATTTATAAAAAATAAATTTTACCTATAACATAGGTAACATAGTTGTCAATACCACACAGGAAGAATGTAAGAGACACGTGCAAAGAGAAAAAAGTGGATGCATAGCACGTGCAAAACCGTCGTGGAACCCGAAGCTTGAGTTGTAGCATGTGTACTTGAAGACGAGCCATCATAGGAGAGAGAGTATTCTAGTTACATCCTCTCCGTTCAATAATATTATATTCTAGATCAAATTTAATATTTTATAGTATAATAAATTAAGACAATATTGATACTGTTTAAAACAGTAGCACTGTTTAAATTCATTATACTATAAAATATTAAATGTAGTCCTAGATTATAATATTATGGGACGAAGAAAAGCTAATATGAGCTAAAATCAAGTGTTCAAGCTGATGCACTTACGCGGTATGAGAAGATGAACAGAGTGGTGGTCGCAATGCATAGATCGGTGTAAGGTAGACGACATAGACAAGGATATATAGCATGGGCGGCTCCGAGGGGTAGTTCAGGTGGGTCCTAGACTACCCTAGAATTTGACCTAATAGACTTTTAAATCAGCCCTACATTGAATAATATTTTGTTTAAATTATGCTAGAATATTTATATTGTAAATTTGTAAAAATTTTATTTAAATGTTGATTCTAGTGGATTTATGATATTATGAGATATAAATGCTATATTTGTTATATTTTGAAAAAAAACATATTGTGCTTTGAGTTTACGACAGTATAAAATTTTAGGGTATATAACAGAAACACCCATAGAGCCACCACTGATATACATATATACATATATATACATGGCGCAGCGAATTCCTTGGCGGTGGCATTATTGCACGCAAAGCGACGGTACACTGGTTCGTAGGAGAAAAGCGACGTACTATGTACGTGTTTTGGTTGAGACCATACCGTACCAAGTGCGGTAAGCAGTAATGCAGCATCCCCCCTGCCTTTTCCTCCATGGGCATCATGCTGCCGGCTGCCCACTTTCATGCATGGTGGCCTCAAATGCTCGTCTTTTCAGCTGCCACCGGCGAGCCGCGAGCTCACCACTGCCAACCAACGGCTTATATATGTCCATCACATGACGAGCCACCGACCAGCTCGTCGATCTTCAGTTGCTTGATGACTGCAGGAAAGATTAGTTAGATCAGCATGAAAGGTTTTTTTTATGGCCGCCCCGTTCGCTCCCATTCCTAGCGCTGGACCAACAATACCATGCGTCCATCTGCTGATGTGTCGAGCTGAGCCACAGAGCTATTGCAGCAAAAACAAATGTTTTTTACTTTTAAAAATACATCTGTTTTTATTTATTTTCAAAAACATTTTTTATCGACGACATCAAAATTAGCATGGCGAAAAAGAGCGTCATGCTAAGAGGATGAGTGAAAGTGTGAAACCCACTGTATACCTGCCGCGTCACGTTCCATCGCCTGACCAAAATCTTACCACACCATTATATTTATATTTTTTTTTCTATGACCAAGAATGTCCATCAGTGGTAAATGGGACTAATTTTGAATGTAAAGTGTTCCAAGATTTATTTCTAAAATATTTTAAAAAATCAAAAGAAAACATTATCTAGTCATCTAGTGCATGTACAATACTGCAGACCGATATATATAGGCTCCACAACAAATAAAGAATACATATAAGTTTGTAGTAATAGGTGCAGTACTGTACATATACCTTGTTTTATACAGCGAGCCTACCATAATATCTAAACATATTAAATCACAAGAAGATATATGGTTTTATTCTAAGGAAGTTTAGAACCTTGATAAACATATGGAAAAAGTATAGATTACTTCTCAAATATTACTCTGTAGATGAATATTGTTTTCAACTAAAAAATCAGGCTTTTAACCTCCCGAACTAATTTATACCGGACAAATAATCCCTCGAAACGGTTTACTGCGACGATTTTGCTGACGTGATAGTCAACGCTGGTGTTTTTACTGAGATAGTTGTACACGTGGCTGCGCGCTGACATCTGACAGTGAGACCTACTTGTCAGTGACATAGAAAATTTTTTCTATCTCTTTTTCTTTTTCTTCTTTTCTTTCTTTTTCTTCTTTTCTTCTTTTCTTTTTCTTCTTTCCTTCTTTTTTCTCTTGGCTGAAATCGCAGTTGGCCGCTACGAGGGAACGGTGGCGAGGTGGGGGCGCGGAGGTGCGGCCTGGCGGCATGGGGGTGCGGTGGGGGCGGCGAGGCAGCGAGGCGTGGGTGCGGGGGTCCTGCGGCGAGGCGTGGGGGTGGGGGACCACGGCACAGGGACGCGGGGGCACTGTGGAGAGGAGAGAGTTAGCCGGTAGGCAAGAGAGGGAAGGAGGAGGGAGGAGGAAGAATGAGGAAAGAGAAAAAAGAAAAGAAGGAAAGAAGAAAAAGAAGGAAAGAAGGAAAGAAGAAAAAGAAAGAAAAGAAGAAAAGAAAAAGAAAGGAAAAGGAAAAAGATAGAAAAAAAATTTGTGTCACTGATAAGTAGGTTTCACTGTTCAGATGCTAGCGCGTAGCCACGTGGACAACCACCTCAGTAAAACTGTCAGCGTGGACTATCACGTCAGCAAAACCGTCAGTGTGGACCGCCACGTCAACAAAATCGTCATAGTAAACCGTCTCGAGAGTTATTTATCCGGTATAGATTAGTTATGGTTAAAAGCCTGATTTTTTAAATTGGAAGCAATATTCATCTACAGGGTTGGAATAATCTATACTTTTTCCTAAACTTATTGTATGCTTAAAATCTTTAAGTTCTTTCAAGTTGGTCATGCTTGAGAGGCTCAAGCTTAATGTTATGTCCTCGTCATACTCTATTAGGATAAGTTTATTTTCCCTATAAGTTCGTACTAATACGACAGAGTAGTGCACATGTACCATAATATGGCCGTCAACAAAAAGCGATTTCCGATTTCTTGGTACTCGGTTTACTGGCAAGCCTTACGCACTGCCCAAAACACGGCAGCGCCCGTTGCTCGTGAGCCATTGGAGACCTAAACCAACGTGTCTCGCAACGGATTCTTCTAGGGCAGCAGCTAGCTTAATTGCTGCAGGAGATGTATACCCAAAGCAGAGGCCGACGCGCATGAAAATCCAAAGACTTGTCAGGTAAGGACAAGCACACAAAATGCATTTCTAGTCCCCTTGTTAATTACTGAACCACGTACTGTTGTCCGCACGCTAATTAACCAAATTATTAGTAGCATAGGTAGGAGTACCAATTATTTATTAGTAATTCCTCCGTACTTTACTTTCACCGCTTTAACAGTTAACTATGTCAAAAAAATTTAGTTTTTATTTTCTTATGTATCTTTGCTTTAGTTCGCAAATATAAATTTTTTATTAATTTAATATAGCATATCCCTTATCAGTGACATCAGAGCTAAAAATATATCACGTCTAAGGTTGATTTAACTATTCTTTTACTAATTATTCAAAATTTTCAATTATTTTTATATGATTTTATAGTAATTTTTTATATAAAAAAGAGTTAAGGGTAGAGCTCAAGCCCCAGTGACACCACCCACGTCTTCGCTCCTGCTCTTTATCTATCACTCCATGATAGCATATTTTCTTATTAATGAGTGGCAATTTGTTTTTATCTTATTACTAATTTATTAACTCACTACTATGTGGCATTACTATACAAAATATGGATACAATATTTAACGAAGGGAAAAAGAGAAGGGCTTTGGAGTCAATTAAAACCCACAGTGATGGTGTATTACTCACTATTTTTTTTATATCACTCATAGATACTATCTCCTTAATAGATAGTTTTTTTAAAATAAATTTGTATGCAATCATCTATCTTATTTTTTCTCTTATAATACCCTTCTTTAATTTCTTAGATATTGTATAGATCTTATAATTTATATTAAGAAATCATTCAAATTCAGGTTGACACTGCCTGTATGAGAGCAGCTAGCAAATGGCAGAGCCCTTTTCCTGTCTGAAGTCTGAACCACTTTTACATATCCGCGTGTGTGCGCCAAAAGAAGACGAAGCCAACGGCCGGCCGGCGCGTCCTCTCTGTCTCTCTCTCTCTCCAGTGTTTCTTTCCTCTTTGCACAGGCACAGGTGACATTGCCCCCGTCCGTTTGCTTTTCCAGGTCTCTGAATCGCTGCAGCTCTTCTGCAGGAGACACCTCTCCCTTTGAGCTCTGCTCCATCTCCTTCCTCCTTTTCTTTCTTTCCCAGCCATTTTTTCTGAGTCCTCCAGCTTCATTGCCATCGAGCCTTGTTTGTGAGAACGGGAGTGAATCCCTTCGGCTTGACCTTGGCACCCTTATCTTTCTTCTGCCTGCGATGGATGGGAGTTTTAATGGGAGGATGCCATCAAGAGGCGTTGAGCAGGTCAGTAAAAAGTTCACCTTTTGCACCTCCCTTGTAGCCTCTTGAGAGTAAATTTGGTGCCTTTCCTTCAAAAAAGAGTAAATTTGATGCCCATTTGTTAGATTTATTGTGTTGCTTTAGCTCATATCAGAGTTGGAAACTTTGGAAATTTGAAATGCCTTCGTTTTTGTTTTTTATCGCTTCATGTCTGACCACCATCACTACATCTCTTGGGAGAAATGAAATGCTCCCCTGTTGCATTCTCTCTCTCTCTCTCTCTCTCTCTCAGCCTCAGGGATTGAACTCTTCGGATTTCCGAACTATCACCCACAAATTCCATGTCGCCCTGGGATTGGAGGAGTCCCATGCTGCTGTATAATTGTTTTGTTCTTTATATTCTCCAGGCCATTGTTGCCCTGAAGAAGGGAGCACATCTCCTGAAATGTGGCAAGAGAGGGAAGCCCAAATTCTGTCCATTCAGGCTATCTTCAGTGAGTAATTCTGGCATCTGTAAATGTAACCATGTTATCCACAAATCTTAATCAATAATGATGGCCATATAAACAGGGAACTGGAAACTCCTAAGCCATGGGAGCCCTCATGGCAGAATTATGCTATTATTGGACTGCTGATGTAGTATTTCAAGTTAAAACCTGTTGAAGTTTGCAAATTATCGCTCAACTTGCCCTGTCACAAGAAATTTCTTGAGTTATTGTCAGTGAATTTGATATGCTATACTGCTATCCTGCACCTCAGGCCTCAACTACTGCAGATGCTTTAGGATGTGTGTAACTTTTTTTAATATGCTGCACAACTGGACTGCTTCATGTTGTAATCACCCTTTGGTCTTTGCTACTGCTAATAGGTTCGACAGTAAACAAGTTTTGGACGAATGGATTGCATGTCTTCAACTTTCAGATCTCCGTTTAAGTCTTTCACCACCTAGAATTTGGTAAACTGCAGCTTTTGAGTCATGCCAAAGCATTTCTTTTCTCTTTGCAGGATGAAAAAACATTAGTCTGGTACTCGAAAGACAGGGAAAAACACCTGAGCTTAAATTCCGTGTCAACTGTTGTTCTTGGACAGAAGACTGTAAGCAATTCATTATGCCCTGAACAAGTCATGATGCTCATCTCTTTGTCACATAGCAATACTATTTCTAAGAAATTCAGATCTTTACAGACGAACTTTCTGCGTCATCGCTGGCCAGAGAAAGAATCTCAATCCTTGTCACTCATATACAGAAATGGCGAGTGCTCAATAGACTTGGTATGTCCCTTGATATATCTTAATTTAGTTTGAGATGCAATCTTATAATATCCACTTTTCCTTACTCATTTTCACATCTTTTGAAAACTGCTTTGGCCCAGATTTGCAGAGACAGAGATCAAGCCGAATGCTGGTATCTTGGTTTTACTTCCTTAACATCTGCTCCTTATAGTCCATTCTCATTGGCCAGCTCCAAGACCAATAGACAGATAAACAGTTGCACAAGCACTCCCCGCAGCTATCTTCAACGAAAGAGTAGGCTATCATCTGCCCTTGACACACCAAGGCACACTCAGGTCAGTTCTGAAACTTCAACATAATGTCTAGACTACAACACATAACACAGCTCGGACACCCTTTAAATCGCATCTAGTGAATTGCAAATTTGTTTCAGAAAGAGCTTCATAGGGCAAAACCATATTTGATTCTGTTTTGTGGAGCAATATGAACTTTAGATTCAGAACATGGCCAAATTGGCAAAGCTGGATTCATAAAAAAACTGTAGTACCTTTCGGACTGATTATTCTTTCAATGAATCTCTTCTTGAAGGTATATCCGTCATATGGTAGTCCCAACATCACACAGAAGAAATTCTTTGGCAGCAATTTCGATTGTTCAGAAGCAATATTTTACCCAAGGCATCCTACCATTTGTGACATTGATTCATACCTCGAAAAGCTTACCCCCAAGGTAGCAAATCCTGTAAAACATGGTTTGAAGGAAATTATGGTTGGTAACAGAAGGGTGCATAAAATTATGCAGACAACTAAACTGAATACATTTGAAGAGCCCCGTGTAGCATGTAGATTGGATTCACTGAAAGATGTTTTTCTCTGGGGTAGTGTTCTTGGGACAATGTTGGGCAGTGAAGACATTCCAAAATCCCTTCCGAGGCTGGTAGGCTCAACCAAAATGCTTGATGTACAGAACATTGCTTGTGGGGAAAACCATGCAGCCATAATCACTAAGCAAGGGGAGGTCTATTCTTGGGGCAAGGATAGCAGTGGGAGATTGGGCCACAAAGTGAATGTCAATGCCTCTTGTCCCAAACTAGTCGAATCTCTTGCCTCTGTACATGTCAAGGCGGTTGCATTCGGATCAAAGCACACGTGCGCAGTCACGGTTTCTGGTGAACTTTTTGAATGGGGTGAAGGAGCTCATAGCTTGGGATTGATGAATGACTGGTATGGAAGAAACCAATGGTTTCCACATAAATTGTTTGGTCCCATGGACAATATTTCTGTGTCGAAAATTGCTTGTGGTGAGTGGCACACAGCTATTATAACATCTTCCAGTCAGCTATTCACATATGGGGATGGAACATTTGGTGTTCTTGGCCATGGAGATACTCAAGGAATTGCTCGGCCAAAAGAAGTGGAATCCTTAAAAGGGTCAAGAGTGAAATCTGTAGCATGTGGTCCATGGCACACAGCTGCTATTGTGGAAGTAGTGAGCAGTTTCAAGGGCAACGCTCCAAATGGTAAGTTGTTCACCTGGGGCGATGCGGATAGAGGCAAGCTGGGTCATGCTGACAAAGAAATGAAGCTTGTGCCAACATGTGTTGATCCTCTTATTGACTATGACTTTATTCAGGTATCCTGTGGGACAGCACTAACTGTTGTGCTTACTGCTATTGGAATCGTAGTTACTGTTGGAAGTTCCAGGCATGGGCAACTAGGGAACCCCCAAGCAGATGGTGAGTACTCTTGCACTGTTGAAGGGCCACTTAAGACTGAATTTGTCAGAGAGATATCATCAGGTTCTTCCCATGTAGCCGTGTTGACTATGAGTGGAAAGGTTTTTACATGGGGTAAAGGTGCAGAAGGTCAGCTTGGTTTAGGTGATTACAATAATAGGGGCACTCCAACTTTAGTAGAGGCATTAGAAGGGAGGCATGTTGAGAGTATAGTTTGTGGCTTCAATTTTACTGCTGCAATCTGTTTGCACAAGGCAATCTCAATGAAGGACCAATCTGTATGCAGTGGTTGCCAGTTGTCTTTTGGTTTTACTAGAAAGAAGCACAACTGTTATAACTGTGGTTCCATGTTCTGCACTTCCTGCACCAGTAAAAAGATTGTGATGGCAGCACTTGCGCCAGACAAGAACAGAAAGTATCGTGTTTGCTATGTTTGTTTTTGTCAGCTACAAAAAGATGTGGATTCCAGGAAAGTTAAGTCAGGACTAAAGATCACCAAAGGAGAAATGTTTAAAATGGAATTAAAGGCATACACACCTAAATTATCTCGCTTATTTAAGGAAGCAAACTTCACTGTGGAAAAGATGACTTCAGTACAAGGTACCAATCAAAGAAATGAGGACCCTGCCACTCCAGTGCAGACAAAAGCTGGAAGATGGGGGCAAGTTGAGTGTCCCTCTGTATTTATATCTGCAAGAGACAGGTTTCACAATCAGCTGGTATCAAATAATCAGGACTATGGTATCTCTTTTTCACAAAGAATGCATGATTCTGTAATGCCGAAGCCTGGCGGCTCTTTGCAACAGTTTACTGATGGCCAAAGGGAAGAAATGAAAATTATGCAAACAGAAATTACAGAAGAAGTGAAACAACTTCATTCTCAGGTAATTCATTTATAATAATATATCAGTTCCCTCATTTGAGAACTGAAAAAATATGACATGCTTATTGTTCATGCAGGTTGCTGTTCTTACAGAGCAGTGTCAGCAAAAAAGCATTATGGTTCAATTGTACAAACAAAAACTGGATGATGCATGGTTAGTTGTTAGGGATGAGGCTGCAAGGTGTAAAGCTGCCAAAGATATCATAAAGGTTCTAACTGATGAGGTATGAACTTGACATGATCTCATTGTGGAGTGCTAGTACGTTAGTACCTTTTATCCAACAACAAAACCTATTGTAATACAGCGTTACCACTATATTGTGAGTGCGTTCTGAATTTTTTTTGGTTGATATGTGAACTGTTAACCTGGTCTAAATTTTTCTAACTGTGCAGTGCAAGTCAGAGAAACATTCAAATTGTCATCTATCAGAAAAATCCAAGATAACACCTAATAGCACCCCGAGGCAACCAATGGCAACAGAATTGCAAGGTAACACCAGTGAAAATCTGGTCAGATGCAAACTCAGCCAGCTAAAGAATTCCCAAAATCATGTCAGCATCATCCAAGCGGAAAAAGATTTCGTACCTTCGTCAAATGCTGCTGTGCCAGGAGATGGATCATTCAGTCATCAGAAGGGGGCCAAGAAAGTTACCAGTGATGGTTACACCACGGAAGCCCAATTCGCGGTTGCTCCGATTAATAATGTGACTGAACAAATTGAGCATGGAGTATATGTCACGTTTTCGGTATCTCCCTATGGAAGGAAAGACATAAAGCGCATAAGATTCAGGTGAATCCTCTAAGGCCATATTAGTAGGTGATGCTGATTATCCGTTCTCTTATGGTTTTGCTCGCGTTATAACCTGAATTCTTGGATGTGCAGCCGGAAGCATTTTGGTGAGAAGGAAGCTCAGCATTGGTGGGAACTGAACAAGACCAGGGTATATGCAAAGTACAAGGTTGATCAAATGGTAACACCATCTGTTACTGTGAGCCTCTCTTCAACTTCAACACGCTGACCTGCAAAGGGGAACCAGTTCTGCCGATGTTAGTATAGCAAACTGAAAATGTCTAGTCTCCAGCCAAAAATAATGGCATCACATGAAGCAGATGAAATCATGTAAGCAATTTAGATAAAGTAACCACTCATCATAATTTGCTTCTTATGATGACCAGCTGTTAAGCTGTAGATCAGCATCCAGTGGGTAGAGCTGACTATGGATGTACAGGTGACTGACTAGGTTAGGGTCTTCAGGTTGATGGGAGCATGATGTTGGATCTCATGGATGATGGATCCCATGTGTAATTGATCAATAATTCAGTATGATGAAGGAAGTAATGTTGATATCAATTTCTGAATTTCTCGTGCTTGCAATGGATTAATGGAAGTTCTAAAGATGAGGATGTGATGAACCCTATCCGATACGAGAAAACTCGTGAAGCCAAAGTTGCCGGCGCCCAGAGCAATGGCGAGCGCTCTCGCCGCCGTCTTTGCCACCGCCGCCATCCCCGCCGCCGCTCCTCCTAAGGCCTACCCCTCCACTACTCCCTCATCCTCACGCCCTCCTCGTTCGGTGGCCTCTTCCGGTGGGCCCTGCTGCAGCCGCCGCCGGCGTCTCTCCGCCTTCGCCGCTGCTCGCGACCACCCGCCGAGCGCCCCCCATGGCTTCGCCTCTAGGCTGTACGTGAGCGGTTGGTATCTCATCAGCGGCTTCAGCGCACTGCTCCCTCCTTGCTCCTCGTAGTACAATTCGAAGGCGAAATTGGGGAGGCGTCTCCGTGTTCTTCAGCTCAAAATCTAATCTTGAAAGCACTTGTTCTTTGCTGTAATCCGGGGTCTCCCTTCCTTGAGCAGGTCTCTCGTTCCGTACAACCGAGGAGAGCCTCCGGGATGCGTTCGAGAGGTTTGGTGAGCTCACTGAAGGTGGAGTAGATCGATCATCCATGCCATGGCACAAGAAAATCGTATCCAGTTTTGCTTCAGAAAAATATTCAAGCTTGGATCCTACTGTGTTGCTGCAGTTCATCTTGTGATGGATAGGGTGGCGAAGCGGCCGAGAGGGTTTGCGTTCCTGTCTTACGCCAGCGAGAAGGAATCCAAGAACGCCATGGAAGTGATGCACGGCAAGGTCAGCAAATGCTTGTTTCCTTTTGGCCAAGTGGATCCAGAGAAAAAAAATTCCCCCTTTTCTGTCATCTGTTAGTCTCTGATGAATCTTCTGGTGAAAAGTTAGCTGATCTACGGATGTTCGCAATTTCTCTGCATCTTTTTGCAGTTCCTGGATGGAAGAGTGATCTTTGTTGAGGCTGCGAAGCCAAGGTCTGAACTCTGAAGATGCCAGGTGCCAAACAAACGTAGTCCAATTAAGAACAAACCTGCCAAATTCACTCTTAAGAACAAACCTGCCAAATTCTCCTTGTCACAGCTATGCCTATCCTGTGAGATTAAGAGAAGGATCATTCAATTTTTGATGTTGTGCATTTCCTTGTGCAATGCTAATGTCAGCTTTGGGTAAAATGCACTGCAGGCTAAGACTCTGTCCCCCTTGACATCCTGTGACGGATGATCCTGAATTTTCATAAACTTGTGATGTAAATGATGATACATTCTTTTGTAGTAGTGTTTAACAGTGGCTTCACTTGACATGTTGGTAATTTGGTCTACTCAAACGCAACATGTTCTGTCTGAATTTTGTTGGGTATATGCCAGTATAAGCAACAAAAGCAAGCGAGTCACTCTGTTTACGCTAGAAAACCAATGTCTGCAAATTCACTTCATTGCAAAATTGTCTAGGACACCTATGCAAGTGATACAGGGATAACAATTGGGTTGTGTCATCACAAATATGAAAGGATGCTAGTCCTTGTCATAATTCAGAAAACCTACAAGATGCCATGTAATTCAGAGAATGATTCACAGCTGAGGGCAACCACAATGTTTATGGCAAAAGTAGTCCATATAGATGGGACCCATAAAATGCCAGCAAAAATTGTAGCATGGTTTACTTTTCCCAAGTAGGAATGGTTAGGTTACACTTTCATGTCAAAACAATAACTGAAATAGAGCTTCCCAACATTCTCTTCTTTAGCTCCCATGTTATTCTTACATAACAGTTGTAATTTACATCAGTACAATCCTACTACAGCTCTATCAAAATACTTGTCACTGCATGACAACCATTGACCTCTCAACGCTCCCACATTGGGGGGCGAAACTACAAGCAATGAGGTAAATGGAAACAAAGTGGCAAAGCATGTTTGAAGTATACATAGCCAGATAAGAACCACAGCTGGTCTCACGTTTGTGGAACACTAGCACGGTTTCAATCTGCCTCTTGTATTTAACAGGAAAGCAGCCTATTAGTTCCTACTAATCTGTGCACAACATTAGTAAACAACTATAGTAGTAGGGATCTGTGAGGCTCCAAAAATTTACAAGCACAGCCTCGTCATCTCTCCATCTGCTTCCTGTGGAGGATCCTGTGACTTCAGCAGCCCCTCACTATCAGCAACACATCTCTTGTATGGCACAAAGCCTCGCCTGCAGTCGGAACCTGGGCTCACACATTTTCTTGAATCTGGAAAAGGTACAATTTCGTCTTCGCTTTTGTTTCCATGTCTGCATGATACTGTAGTCTCTGAATTCTGAGTTGCTGTCTCAAGCACACTGCTTGAGCCTGTATTCAACTCTGTCCAAGATCCTTCTCTCTGTATACCCTTGTAGCCTACAGCATCAAAAATTTGGTGCTGGTGTTGTTGATTTGAGGCTACCATCTGTGGGTGCGACAACTGGGGACAAGGTACACCCCAGTTATGGTAGCTAAAACATGGGAGAGCAGAATGCAGGGAGAAAAACTGTCCATGAGGAAGATAATACAAAAACTGTTGTGTGTTGTTCAGCCAGGGGCTCCATGTGTTCTCTTCTGCTGCACCATGGCAAGAGAATTTCCCAGTTCCACTAGTTGATGTCTCAGCTGAAGAATCCACTTCCATGCCTGCCATAGTATGCAGGTTCCCGGTATTGGGAGCCGGCACCTGATGAAAATCATTCACCACAACTCTCTTGCCAAACAGCCTAAGGACTGGAGCTTCTGATCTGTCACATGGTACTTCTTTGCAAGTGCTATTGCCCTTGGCCTCCTGAAATGCATATCAAAGGAACCTATCAGGGTTGAGGATACCAAAAGGTTCCTATTTCAAAAACTGTCGCGACAATCCCAGAGTTAGAGAATTATGTTGACAGGCGAAGAATTATTAAGATCAGATTGCTTATATATTCCTGCACGACATAAAGAACATATGCCTTGCAGATGATACTGTGTATCATGTCTGCTAAGAATATACCTCAACATTTGCAGGAGGCAGTTCCAGATCAAGGTCAGCAGTTGCTATGCTTGGTGTGGGGCACCTCTCCTCCATGTCAATCGTCGAGGCCGGCGATCCACCACTATCACTTGCCAGGGTATCACATCCTATCTGCGCCACAGTTAACACCGACGTCGGTGACCCATTGTCCTTGTCAGATAGAGATTGCACCTGCAGCTGAGGCTTCACTAGCTGTTTGAGTGCAGGGATGTGCTTGCGTGGGTAGGGATGAACTGGCTTCCGCTTCGGCCGTGGCGGGGGGATCTGAATTGATGGTTCTGCAGCACCTGAGCTGTTGCAATTGTCCCCAGATGATTCTTGGATCTGGATGACCTGCAGCCAGAGTGCAAAAGCAGACGGCGGTCAGGGACAAGAACACGGTCTTGGGTGCGACAGCGTGGATGGCAGTCTGCTCTCCATGATTGAGCAACTTACATCACCTTGCAAGCAACACAATCCATGGAGGGATTTTTTTCAAGTTCAGAGAGGGAAATTTTGTGCACGAGAAGGCTGTGAGACCTTGGAGAAGAACTTCTGCGCGTGGCTCCTGATCTGCACGGCAGTCTTGGTGCCTATGTGCTCTGCAGATTTCAGGCAAAAAAAAAGTCTAGTCAAAACCAAAAACTGTATTTTGGCCAAGCGTGGAGCTTCTTGCAGAGGTAAAATTGACTAATTTAGTACCTTGGATGCGGCGCCAGGCACGGCCATGGAGCTGCAGGGCTTCCAAGAACAGCTTGTGCTCGTCCTCGGTCCATTTCTCCCGCTGCTTCGTTATCGTGTACGGCTTCCGCGCCTGAAAGGCAAGAGGACGATGGCTTAGCTCCACGAGATTTGCCCCTTTTTTCCAGTGATTTGCAAGCAGAGGAGGTGTACCTTGGGAATTCGCGCTTCGTCTGCCATGTCCATGCCACTGGAACCCAGAGGATCTCTGAGGTTTTCCATGAGGCTCCGATGCCCAAAGTGACCGGCAGCAACTCGTTCTTGATCGTTCCTCGCCCTGGTTTCCTACATGCAGACAAAGGAGAAGAACTGGTTGGATTCAATTTCATGGGAAATCACCGGATTACCAGCAGCTGCAGCAGCTCCCTTTTATCCACCAAACATTTACTGTACCAACCATGAATCTTATTGGAGAAAAATCCAACCTTTCTTGCCATGGAAGGATGACTCAAAACAACAAAATTTACCATCAGATAGAAGGATTGATTCATTACCTGAAAGCGCGCCATCTCCAGATTCGTGAATCCGAGTAATATCAGCAAACCCAAACTCCAACGAACACCACCAGCTCAAGCTCAAGCTCAGCTTACTGATTCCCAGAGCCAGCCGTGGGCTTGCGCCAGCCAGCCAACAAAGCAAGATCAGCAACGACAAAAAAACACCACCAAACTCTGAATGTTGGATTCTTTTCCGAGAGCCACCTGACGAGAGCAGAAGAGCAGAGGAGGAGAGGAGGAGGCCCAGAAATGAGTCACCAGGAGAGAGGGAGGTGGGGAGGAAGGAGGAGAAAAAGGGCAAAAGAGCAGGGCGCCACGTCGGACTGGATTTTTCTACCTTTTCTTCTCTCTCCCCCTTTCCTGCTTGCACTTTTCGCCTCCATCCTGTGGAGAAGAAGCTCGCGAGGCCACTCGATTCTTGTGGCTCTCGATGTTTCACGGCATTATTGCTGGTACTACTAGTCCATGTCGATGTGTAGGTTGGCACTAGCAGCAGCAGCACACTGCAGGCAGCGGTGGCTCGCCGCTTGCTACAGTCCACACACCGGTGCTGGCCACATACTCTGCTACTGGTGTGTGGGTGTAGTAAAACCGTGAGCTTTCCTATCCATCTGTGACTGCGTGTGTTGCTGCAGATAAGATCGAAGAATGTTAGGCTGCAGATTACTGTGCTCATGTGTGTGCATGGTATGGTAGACCGCACTTAACCATAATTTCAGCTAAGCTTTGGTTATTAATAGATGGGCTAGTTTACGGTACAACATTTATCTTCTAAAAAATAATATTTTAAATTAATCTAGACCATTGATTTTAGTTAGAATTAAAAATAAACTAAAATTAAAAATACTTGTGACATGCACATAATTAAAAAGTCTATACAGATAATTAGAAAGTCTACGCAGAATAATTAAGGGTAACATAGAGGTAATAGTTCACCATCTTTAATCTTAGCCATTAAATCAAAACAAATAAATTGTTCATAATTTTTTTATATAATGTAAAATGTGTCTAATAGACTGGCTTGCTTAGCATGTATAATTATAGATCATGTTTCTTTCCGGTGATCATTTTTGGCATGCGTGTGCTTCTACAGATGGACAAATTCACAAATATCTTGGAGATTGAACTTGAAAGAGGATAGATACTCTTTTCTTTCCTGTTCACTCGTCATCAAACACTATTTAACCTGGACCACTTTCTTTTTAAGTAATGGATTTATAAATACAAAGACTATAGAACTTGTAAAAGATAATTTTTTTATTCAACTGTGAGTAAGTACTCTCGTTGTTTCAAATACAGCATCTTTTAAAATTTATCTAAAATATAACAATATAGTACTCGTAAAAAATAAGTTTTATATTCAAAACACACGTACTACCCTTGAACTTTATTTATTACTGCATCCGATTACTCTTGATTTAATACTCACTCATTTCGAAAAATTATTATGATTTATTTATTCATTTTCTTAATACACGTCTTCATGCTTAAATTATGATATATTTTGGAATTGTGCTCCGTTTCGGATTAAACTACGAATTGAATCGAGCTTTTTGTTTCTGTGGGTGGAGACGTGCAAATCTAGAGGCGCAGGACGGTCTCCATACGTCGAAAGAAAAGCGCAGCCAGAGCTGTCCGGTGGGCCCGCCGGCTTGCCTTTTTTGACACGTCAAAGCCACCGAGACACGCAGCTGCTAGCTTACTCCCGCCACGTGTCATCCGGCCAGGCAGGCGCACACCAACCGGAGCCCGCTGTTTGGTGCTCCGTCTCTCTCTCTCTCGACGATCCCTGGCCACATGTTTGTGAAGCCGGCTCGGCTCGTGGTTTTCTCTCCACTGGGTGTGGGCCCGGAGAGACGACGTGACCTGTGTGGGCTCAGCGGTGTCAGGCGCGCCACGCCACGTGGCCTGGCTTCGTTGCGAAGCCGACAGCCGTCATGGGAGCATTTTGCGATGGCGGATGAGTCCTCAGCTCTACCCTAGACCGTGACCTGTGGATGGCTGACCGCTGACGTGACTTGCATGCGTTATCCGATGGTGGTAGTACGGTCAGTAAAGCCATTCACGGTTTAGAAATCATATTATCATTTTTATACATGTCATATTAATAAAAAAAATCTCATAAAAAATCTATCTTACAATACATGATTTCTTGTCTTCACTTACTTTCTCTTTGTTTGTCCAATAACAAACGGATAGGCTCCACGTATAGAAACTAGTACACTCGTCTAATACATATAGAGTGGTTTCTTCCTCTTCGGTACTAGCGATATAAACTAAGAAACCATTTTCTTCGCTTTTTTTCTCTCTCTTTATTAACTCTTCCTGTTACATCAGATTTTTCTTAGGTGTCATGCTAATGTCATAGAAATCATGTGATATGAAAGGTTGAGAGTACCCAAATAGCACAGCAATCAAAAGTGATACCTGGTGTTTACTGTTACAGTAGGCAGTAACGATGAGCCGATTAAAATTTTTTCATAGATGTTGGTTTAACCTTTGACACCTATAATTACAGTGATTCTATAGTTCGTGTCATATTTATAGTATTAAGATTTTTTTATAAGTTGTTTTGTGTTTGTTTATAACAATTAAGAAATCAACTGAATGCTTTTTTTTCTCATTTATTTAGATTTAGAAAAAATATTATAAAAATAAAAATATCTAGAAATTCTAGAACAACATATATTCGGTAAAGAATTGATGAGACAAACGACTTATTCGAAATTGGATAGAGTTACCATAATTCATCATAAAATTTGTGGTACTTTGGTATAATAAGATTTCTCCAATAATTCTATACACGTCGGCATGACTTTATTAGATTTTTACTGTAGCTGAAGGATCTGTCGTGGCATTTATCTATTAAAGATAACACAATTGTGTGGTCTTACATGTGCTATGTGTACATGCATTTTCTTCAATAGGAACCGAAAAAGGAAATTCCCTGAAATGGGCGCGCAACTGCACACCTCATCGTTTGAACACAAACAAACACACTGGCCTAACATTGATCTGTCACTCTCTATGACCTCATGGACTGGTAGCTGACGTCGTCCATGGTTCATGGCAGAACAGCTCTGGCGTACGTATAGAGGTATGTCACCTATTTTTAACCGCTATATATATTTTATATTATAACCTTTTGTTTTTCCTCAAAAACAAAACTATTTAACTTTGATAAAGGTCAAGTAAAAAATATTAATATTTATAATATTAAATAAATACACTATTAAAGCATATTTAATATTGATCTGGTGGAATTAATTCGATGGAATAATTGCTGATATTTTTATAAAATCAGTCAAAGTTTAAGATATTTTATTTTTAAAGAGGCAAATGATTTATAGTACATAACAGAAGAAGTATATATTTATATACCACTGCTAAATTTAAATTTTAGGATAAACTTAATGATTTTTTGCTTCCATGTTTCAGTATTGGATTTTAAAATATTAAAAACATGAATATAAAAGTATTAGCATAAAACTATTTTTAACGTGTCTTGACTTATATGCCGCGTTAAAAAGTACCCCTCATTCAGAAAAACTTTATTTTCTAACTTTGGTTCACAAATAAAAAAATATTATTTTAATATTTATTATCTATCACTTCACATAAATAATATAAACCACTTTGATATTTTACTTTTATAACCAAATTATTAAACTTATTTTAAAGTACTCCCTCGTTCTAAAATACAACCATTTCTACTATTCAAAATTTATCTTAAATATTACAACATCTATAATTCTTCCTCTAAATCTTCCTATTTTATCTCTATCTAGAGTACTAGTTGTATGTAGTACTATTTACTTAAAGTACTAGTTGAGAGATAATTTAGACTTTTTTATATCTTAATAAATACGTTAAAGTCTAAAAATAGCTATGATTAATTTGGGATAAAGTACGGGAGGAGGCGAGAGAGAGAGCGCAGTTCATTGCCACAAAGGCAGCACAATTACGCGAGAAACTGTCGCCGTAATGCACAGAAGCGAACTTTAGTGGAGTAGGATTTGCGATCTCGGTGGTTTTGATTGGACGCGGTGGCTCCGGCGGTGAACCCTTGCCCCACCCACTGTTTGAGACCACCACGGCACGAGGTTTTGTCGCCGTGAAGAACCTAGGTGACCATGCAATGCTGACCTGTGAAGCAACACGCCTGAATAAAGTATACTGTAATAAAGACTCTGACCGGCCCGTGCCGAGGCAACACTTGGCTGGGAACGCACGCACGTGCGTGCTCCTCGCCGGTGAGGTGAGATCGATTTGGAAATAGGGTTGAGACAAACCGCCATGCTTTTCCATCTTTTACGGTCTGTTTAATTGGAAACGATGAGAGGTAGAATCGTTTTATCTTATTTCGCTGTTTATTTGGTTAGAGAGGGAATTGATGGAGTTATCACTTCCTTCACCTCCTAATGGCCAGTGTCGTCACCCACCCCTCTCGCTCAATCCTCCTCCTCAATGACTGACGCCGAGGGCTACTTCTTGATAGCTTGCTGCAGCTATAGGTATTGCGTGCTCGTCGACATCATAAGAAGCCCCACGTTAGGGGGAGAATTGAATATCTGATGAAGATCTGCGAGTGTTTTATATGACTTAAAGTCAAAATATTTTTCTGATTAACATTGAAGGGTAGAATTCAAATGGGTGAATAGAATTCAAATGGGTGAATAGCTAAAAAAGATGAATTGGAGAGGGATCCAAACTGTAAGTTGTGCCAACAAAATAAGTCAGTTGACCACTCGATGATCTAATGTGCCCCTTCTCAATTTTTATGGTGTTTTACACGGATGCTTTGGCTTGGACAAGGGCGCCTTGTGGTAGAGAAGGTGCTATGTGTGTGGGTGGCCTTTGAATGCAAAAATTTGGGCAAGATAAAAATTCGTCTCTGGGTGATGGAGATGGGTTTCTATTCCATTTGGCTATTACGAAATGAATTTGTTTTTAAAAATACTATTTATACTAATGCTTTTTAGGTGATTCACAAAATATTTATCTTTCTCACCAGTGGTTAATGCTGGTGTCAGCTCGGCTAAAGGAAGAAGCCTCAAAGTGCCTGGACTTGTCGCGTACAAAACTTCACATGTGGACTCAAGGGGTAGGCTTGCTAAGCGCAAGCGATCGGGGAAAGTCCCTAATGGAAGTTGATCATGTTTGTCCATCTCTGACATGTGATTATATTTGTGACGTCATGGAATATTAGAACTTAACTTGTGGTAGTCTTTTGGCGTCTGTTTGTCGATGTTAGAACTCTCTTTTGTGTGACTGATGTAAGTAGAGTTAGCAATTGTGGAGATGCTGATGGCTTTTGATGCCGTTTGGAACTATCCTAAGTATGCATATGTATGCTGGTAACCCAGCAAAACTCTATTATACTTAAAAAAAACAGGACTGGTAAAACCTTTTTTTTTAAAAGAAGTCCTACATCTCCTGTTCTTTCCGCCTAATGATACCAGCGTCCAACGTCGACGTGGTTAAACTAGACCTCACTACCATCTTGTTATGTATCTCCTCTCTCCACTAGCGTAGCCTGACAGCACATCGCCGATGCTCTTGAGCGCGGTAGAGTGCCGAAGGAGAGGAGAATGAGGACCATTCTATCTTTAAACCAAATAAAAAACAAGATAATTTTATTCTCAAACAAATTACCAATGAACTCCCATTAATAATAAATATTACCAACATCAAAATATCGTTGTGACTAAAACGCTAAAAATTATGAAACCGGAGGAGTGATACCTTGGTTTTTATGAGTTCAAAGAAAAAATTTTGAGGTATTCCTCGTATTAGCGAATTGTTGAGGTGTCTGGCATTGACAATCTTAGCTGCATGGGGAAATTTAACTATTTGCTACTCTAAAGAATGTCATATGTTCAAATGCCACCGTGTTCATCGCAATCAATTTTTTGCCACTCTTAACATGTGGAAGCTAAGTTTTTGTCATTCTGTAGCCAGCAAGTGCCATTTTGCCTGCCATGTCAGTGTCTGTTTGTCCCTTTTCGCACCTGCTTATGCGTCCGTTCTTCCCTTCAGAAGCCAGCAGAGCCACGTCCAGCAGAGCAGGCGGTGCGCCTTGGAGCGGGGCGAGGGCGTTGATGCGCCTAGGTGTAGCACGTGCGTGAAGGGCGTCACATTGAATAGCCGCTCAAGTAGTGCAATGTCGTTGATGTCGGCGTTGAGCACGTGCGCCCCAACACGCCGTTGCCCCGCGTCATGAACGCCTCAGGACGCGAGCGAGCAATGCATCTAGACGAACCCCACTGCTCCTGTCACTAGCACCGACATCTCCCGTCCCTCCTCAGCACGGTACTCTGCTGCACCTCTCGGTCCCACACGATGCCCCTGTA